>JAIKVB010000680.1:0-20941 GCA_024679045.1 Phytophthora brassicae
CGTTGAAGTCGACACATTTATGCAGTCGAGCGACGTGGAGAACCGCGTTGGGAGTGGAAGCGCTTCCGTCTACACTAACATCACCATTTCCAACGTACGCAACAGCCTGTCCCACCTCAAAAAGACGCTGTCCGCTTCTGTAACTTAAAGCTCAACAGTAAAAGTGATTAACAATTATCATTTTGAAAATAGTTTTTCCAATAATTTTCTTATGATATTAGTTCTTTGAGGTCAACACTTCAACTTACACGGCAAGTATGCGCGATGACAGGTTTTTAGTATTAGTTTTCATAGGTTTTTGCTACCAATCATTGGTCTTCAATTGGATGGCTGTCAGCCTTGACATTCCACTAACAGCTCTTTGAAGCTCATGGTGGTGGCAAGCGACGTCTTCCCGCTGGTGCACGCGCTGTTGGCTGGCGCTGGCCTGAAGAAGTCGGCGGCTGCATTGGCTAAGGAATCCAAATTGGAGCCTAAAGCGTTTAAGAACAAGCACGATTTGCTGGAGGTCTACAGTTTCTACCTCACACACAACCTGAAGACACTCAAGAAGGGAAAAGTGCCAGCCGCTTCGGTCGTGGACGCATCTAAGACGAAGAAGACGAAAAATAATGAAGAAGAGAAGAAGATTAAGACCGAGGAGATTAAGGTCAAGAAAGAGTCGAGTTCTGACTCGGATTCGGACGATGAGTCGGAGGAAAAGCCGGTGAAGAAGACGACACCTGTAGAGAAGAAGAGCGAGTCTTCTAGTTCTAGTTCTTCGTCGGATTCTTCTGAGGAAGAAAAGCCGAAGGAGAAGAAAGTGACTGCGGTGAAGAAGGAGAGCGACTCGTCTAGTTCGGATGACTCGTCCAGCTCAGACTCTTCTGACGAGGAGGAGACTACGACAAAGAAGAAAATTCCTGCTGTCAAGAAGAGACCTGTTGTTAAGAAGACCTCTGCTGTTAAGAAGACTCCTGTTGCTAAGGAGAGTAATTCGTCTAGCTCATCTGATTCTTCTGATTCTTCCGACTCTTCTGAGGATGAAGAGCCTGCTAAGACGAAGAAGCGGAAGCCAGAAGCCCCAGCCGCTGCCAAAACCAGCAAGAAGGCAAAGACGGAGGAGTCGAGCTCCGACAGCTCCACTTCAGACGATAGTTCGTCTTCTGACGACAGTTCAGATTCATCCGACTCGGACTCGTCCGAAGATGAGGAAGCACAGAAGAAGGAGGCAGTACGTCGTGAACAGGCTGCGAAGGCTGCTCTGGAGTGGCAACCGAAGAAGATGGAGAAGGTGGTCACGACGACGAAATCGCCAGGTACTCCCTTCCAGCGCGTTGATGACGAGTTTTGGTCGACGAAAATCGTGGACGACACACTGCGTGATAACAGCTACGAAGGCACGTTCGGCGGTGACGGCGTTGGTGTTAAGGCCAATAACAAGCTATTAAAGACGCGTGGCAAGGACTTCACAAAGGGCAAGAACAAACTCAAGCGTGCAACGTACATGTGCGGTGCCATCAGTATGGCTTCCAACTCGTTCAAGTTCGAAGACTAGATTACTGCTTCGAACTTGCGATAGTACAAACCTATAGAATATAATTCTCATTTACCTGTTCTTTTCCTCTGTTATAACTGTGTTATCAGCCTCTGCAGTTCCTTCAGACCACGAGTTGAGGGTTGCCACGTGTCCAAACACGGGAACACGTCGCTGGTTGACGTTGAAGCTGAGAGTGAATTGTTTAACAAATTGAGCGTCATTGCGCTAGCATCTGGAGCCCGAAAACCAGGGATATAAGCGGAATTCTTTGCCTTCTCCCCAGTACCGAACATCGCAGTGGACACTTGCTTGGTACGCACTTTGTAGGAGAATATTTTCGCTTGTAGCAACTTCTTTTCTTGCATTAACAACGGGTCAGCCGCTTGGTTTTCTTCAACTGCTTTCGAGAGCTCCATGGCACGAGAAATGTCCTTCTGCGCGAGGTCGAAATCGTCTTTGAGTCTGTAGGCTTGAGCTCGACGATACAGCGCCTTGACATTGTCCGGATCAATGTCTAGTGCTTGATTGGCGTGGTGGACTGCGTCGTCCAGATGCATCGTCTTAAGTCGACAAGCTGCAAAATTCAGCAGCAACTTGAGCTTCAACGAGTTGGCTTCAGCTTCTTCCTCATCGGTATCAGTGAAAACATACTCGAAATACACGAGAGCTTTGTGGTAGTGGAACGCAGCTCTCTGGTACTGTCCGTGCTTGAAAAAGAGGTTGCCCAGCACTCGAAACTCGTCACACGCAGTCAATTTCTCAATGGTTGTCATGTCCATAAGTTTTTGTTCCTAAACAAAAAATATGGCAAATACCACAAATACACACTTTAAAAACCACAAATAATAACCACAATAAACCTGCAATATCTTACCGCCGAGTGGTCGTGGTTACACCCCATTTGGGCCTTCGCCGCGCGCTCACTGCGCTCTCTCGCTTCTTGTTCCTGTTTGGCGAGCTCTTCGGGGTCCTCCCACGCGTCCCATTTCTCGTAGGTTTTGGTCCAGTCGTACCCATTTGTGTCCTCCATTTTGGCCAGTTTCGACTTGACCCGAGCCACATTCTGCTCCGTCTCCACTAAGTTCTGCTGAGCCTTTGCCGCGTGACGCTCCTTCTCCACGGACATTTGATCCAACATCCGGGCCAGGTCGGGTGTAAATCCACAAGACATGGTCGTTCCAAATTGAAGTGTGGCAAAAAAATTAAAATACATAATAAAACAAGAGAGTGGTTACTGTACCCAACTGGAAATGAGCGGGTGAAAGCCACATAAAAGGGCCAACGGAGGTGAGCGGTTCCGAGCGTGCGTAGCCACAGCAAACCCGCGCGGGGTGCCCGCGAAGCAGGGCCGCGAGGTATTTGCGTAGGCGGCCCAGCACCGAGCTTTCCGGCGAGCCGAGCACTGTACTCGCCAGGTATTAGAATCTTTTTATCGCAGGAGCGCAGCGACTGCCTTTAAGCAAAGCCATTAGACGGCAATGACATCGGTCCTGAAGAAAGATGGGCAAAAGAGACGTGATGAGTAGTTAATACAAACTTGAACCTTTAAAACATTATGTGACCACATGAGTTGGGCACAGTAACACGTGCCATAAAACAAAAAGACCGACCCTCATAACTTATAGTACTGTTCTATTTGCATCTTATGTACACCACGCAAACTTCATGTAACCTACATTTCCTTATCACAGCCCCCTCATTTCCAGATCCACTAAAAATGGCCATGGCGATGGGCATGAAGAGCATCACGGGGGACGCACACTTCTTCGAAGAGAGCATGAACCTGGATCGCATCCGTAAGCTTCTGGACAACAAGTTGGGCGTCGCAGGTCATTCTGAGAAGTTGGAGGCTATGAAGGCTTTACTAGCGAGTATCTCCAAGGGAGAAGATGTATCCATGTTCTTTGCTGATGTGGTGAAGAACGTGATCGTAGCTAGTGTGGAAGTGAAGAAGCTCGTGTACATGTACTTAGTACACTACGCAGACGCTAATTCACAGTGTCGAGAGCTGGCGTTACTGAGTATCAACAGCTTCCAGAAGGACTTGGCGGACCAGAATCAGCTCATTAGAGCGTTAGCTTTACGAGTTATGACGAGCATTCGAGTGCGGGACATTCTGCAAATTCAATTAATTGCAATTCGTAAATGCGCAGCGGACGACTCGGCTTATGTACGCAAATGCGCCGCCAATGCTATTAGCAAGGTGTTTGCAGTGGATCCAGAGCAGAAAGACGTCCTGGCTGAGATTATTGGCTCATTGCTTAATGATTCCAGTACAATGGTACTTGGAAGTGCTGTACAGGCACTAAACGAGGTTTGTCCGGACCGTTTGGACCTTCTTCATCGTCCTTTCCGTAAACTTTGCCACTTGTTGGCGGATATTGACGAATGGGGACAAACTGTGACGCTCAATGTACTGATTCGGTACTGTCGAGAGCAATTCCAAGCTCCAGAAGTGATGAAAGAGGAAAGTAACAGCGTCAAGGAGATATTCGCTAAGAAAAAGGGTAGAAGAGGCTTTTATTCCGATGATGAAGGTAGTGGATCAGATGAAGACAAGAACAAGAGATCAGGGAAGCAGCAGAGCTCGTTCTCGAGTCAATCGCCGTTTATGCTGGGAGCAGGTAGTGGTGTGAGAGGAGAGATGTTGCCAGTTCTCGAGTCAATCGCCGTTTATGCTGGGAGCAGGTAGTGGTGTGAGAGGAGAGATGTTGCCTTCTATTGGATCGGTATTCCGTAGTGACGCTCTTTCTAGTGGAATTGGAGGCGGAGAGGAGCTGGATGAGGACCACCGACTATTGCTACGCTCGTCTATTCCTTTACTTAAGTCCAGGAACAGTGCTGTGGTGCTTGCGGTGGCTACACTGCATTATTACTGTGGTACACACAGTATGGCTACATCTACGCTGATTGGCAAGTCGCTGGTACGTATCATGCGTAACCAGCGCGAGATCCAGTACGTCGTCCTGTCGGTCATCTCGTCGATGGCTACATCTCGACCGGATATGTTCCGTCCGTTCCTGCAAGAGTTCTTTGTTCGCGCGACAGATCCGGCATATGCGCGTAAGCTCAAGCTTGAGATCTTGACGTCTTTGGTCACGAACGACAATGTGAGCACCATTCTACGAGAGTTCCAGGCGTATGTGCGTCACGTTGACAAGTCTTTCGTCACGATGACAGTTCGTGCTCTTGGACGAGTTGCTGATGCTATGCCTTCTGTAGCTGAGCGGTGTTTGAGTGGACTAATGCGTCTAGTTCGCTCTTCAAACGAACAAGTCGTTGCTGAGAGTGTGGTGGTGATCCGTCAGTTGCTCCAGCAAAGAGCTATCGACAAGGACCGTCTCTTGGTTGTGCGCTCTTTAGCTGCGATGATGGTTACTGGCCGTGTGACTAGCCCGTCAGCGCGCGCTTCGATTGTCTGGATGCTTGGCGAATTCAATGATGACGGAAAGGGAACGACGTGCGCAGCTGAGTCGTTGCGTCTATTGGTTAAAGAGTTCTCGGATGAGTCGACGGAAGTGCGTCTGCAGCTGTTGAATCTTGCAGTGAAGCTTGGTCTACGTGAACCACAGAAACGTACGATCCAACTGCTTCTTCAGTATGTGATTGAACTGTCTAAGTTTGATATCGACTATGATGTACGTGATCGTGCTCGCCTCGTTCGTGCTGCGTTGTCTGGAGATGCAGACGTTGTGAACCCTCATAAGTTGTTTGCCAGCAAGAAACCGGCACCACTCATTGGCTACGACGACGAAGCCAAGACACGTTTCACGCTCGGCTCCATGTCGAATGTTGTACGTCATAGCGTTCCGGGATATCTCACGTTACCGGAATGGCGGTCAAGCAAACCAGACCGTTCTTTGCGTGATGAATCGGCTGTCGTCGAGATCGACCGTACTAAACCCACACGGGGTGGAAAGAGTACGAAGACTACCAAGAAAAAACAAGGCGGAGGAAAAGGTTTCTACAGTGATGAAAGCTCTGGTTCTGAATCATCTGAATCTGAATCAGAGTCCGAGTCTGAGTCGGGTACTGGATCAGACGATGACTCAGGAAGTAACAGTGAAGCTAGTGCTTCTGAGTCGGAAGCAGCTTCTTCTAGTTCTGGATCGGAAAGTGAAGCTTCCTCTTCTGAAGCAAGTGAATCTGAAGAATCATCGGAAGAGGAAAGTCGTCACTCCCGTAGACGACAAAAGGAAGGAAAGACAAAGTCGCCTCCAAAACGATCCCAACCTAAGAAAGTGAAGGCGTCGAGTGTATTTGATCCTCTCGATCTGTTGGGATCACCATCAGGTGTAACTCCAGTCAACCCGCCAGCTCCACCATTTGCTCCTTTGGCAGGCTCCGCCTCGAACCTTTTGGGCGATTTGATGAGTTTGAGCGTCTCATCCTCGACGACGCCACCTCCGCGTCACGAGCTTCTGTCGTCACTAGCAGGTAATGGACTGGACGTACACTACGCGTTTCTACGTCAGCCATCGACACACTCGCCAGGTATGAACGTTATTCAGTTGTGGCTGGCAAACAACTCAAGTGAACCCATCTCACGTGTTCAAGTGGTTGGGAAGAACCCTCAGCAAGTGAATTCGTTCCCGGAATTACCCGTGCTGTTCCCTGGTGGATCGTCTTCTATGGCTCAATTGCAAGTGGATTTCATGGGACGTTTGGATAACGTTCCGCTTGAAATTGCTACCAGTGCTGACAACTACCAAGTGGATCTCTCACCTGTCGTTGGTGAATTGTTTGTACCTCAACAAGTGAGTTTGGACGATTTCGAGCGTCGGATTTCCATGACGGACTCTACGTCGCTCCACACGAGTGAGTTCACTCTCCCACTTCCAGTTCAAATGAACGCAGTGGTTCAAGCAGTTCAAAAAGATTGCAACGTGGCTCAAGTCTACGAAATCAACAATATGAATGGAATCGTGGGCAAGTGTAAGTTTGCTGGCCGTTTTCGTAGTGGCGATGCCAGTGCCGAAAATGTTCTCATCGGTCTGGAAATCCAGCTTCAAACTGGCCAGGGACGGCTTTTAGTGGCTATGCGTGACTCTGTGCTGGCCCAGAGACTTACAACGGGTATTAAGCGTGGTTTACCTCTTTAATTAAAGACGGATAGAGGATGATCGAAGCAGAAGAGAAGGTAAACGATCAAATTCACTTCTTTTATCATGATTTTCGTAATTTCTGCTTGACAGCTACACGGTAGGCATTTATTTTGCACACGTCACATATTCGATGTGTTGTACACATTCCTTCCATACAAATTTCAAGTTACGGAATTTATTTTGCACACGTCACATATTCGATGTGTTGTACACATTCCTTCCATACAAATTTCAAGTCTCACTCCCCCGTCGTACAAAAAGTATCTACTCGGATTCAAGCGACAAAAGAAAAACTCTTCGTTTAGCGCAAGTTTTCTCTCTCCTCTCTACACTTCCAAGATGCTTTTAAGCCTCTTCACGTTCTGGATGATGGTGACGGAGGCCACCATCTGCCTCATCATGAGTCTCCCGTTCGGTCAGTCGCTGTCGCACGCCGTCATTTCCTTTCTGATGAGAACCTTGGGCGGCAAGGATTCTCCGGCTAATACAGTGGCCACAGTGGTGCTTGCCATCATCTCCCTTCTTTTCATATGTACGTTCCTGCTCTTCCTCTTTCTTTCCATGGAAGTTGTGTCTCCATAGCTGCTGTGGACGTCGAGATATGATTATATTTATCTAACAACTATTTTTTTTAATGATTATTATATATTATTCCTTATATAGCGGACGTATCGACCGTTTACAAGCACCACTCTTCAGACGAAGTACTGAGCGATGGTATGCGTATTCGTCTGGTTACTGCTCAGAGGGACATGTACATCACGGGCTTCTGCCTCTTCCTCTTCTTGCTCCTGCGTCTCGTATACATTGCATTGGTGACCAATCTCCGACTGGAGAAGAGTCTTGGGGCCATGAAGAAGCAGGCGGAAGGAGCTTCTTCGGGCTACAAGTCACTACTGGCTGAAAATGAGACTTTCAAGCAGCAAGTGGACAAGCTCCACGATTTACTGGAAGGAGAAGACGACGAAGACAAGAAGAAGAAAGTGGATGTGTTAGCCAGATTGGTACAGGAGAATGGAGATCTGGAGAAGAAGGTAGCGATCTCAATGGAGAAGCTACAGAAGGCGGAGAATGAGGTGGCGACAGTGAAGAAACAGGCGGAAGGACAAAGCTCTGCGTTTATGAAGCTTATGGACGAGAAGAGTGAGTCCGACAAGCAGCTGGAGACGTCCAAAGCTCAGAACGAGGAGCTGAAGCTTCAGCGCGAACAGATCGTCAAACTGACGGAAGAGCGTGACTCTCTCAAGTCTCAGATTCAGGACTACGACTTCATGTTCGCGGAAGCTAAGAAGAAAGCTGAGTAAGTGGTGAGAAATTTGACAATGACGGGCATTTACTGCCTAAGCAGACAATGATGATGAATGAAGAAGAAAAAGCCGTGTTTGTATGTAAAAGTTGTTAATTTTGCAGGTATTCTGAGCTTTTAAGCGCTGTTGTGCAAGTATTGGAGACGCTCCTGTATTATCTGCAGTCTTGAGCTCGCAGTGCTAGAGGTTGAAGATGACACTGACGAAGCTGGTGATGTAGGTGCTAATGGACTAGGAATACATCGGGGACTTGACGTCAGGCTAAGAGTAGCAGGACGAATTTCTTCAATTGGTCGAGCTCGTGGTACAGTAATTGCACTCTGGACGTGGATTCGCATCGCCCACACTTTCTCTGAATCTTCGCTGGTCTGTGAATCATCTTTACGTCTCTTTTCACAGCCGCCGGTGTAGCGAGTGAAGACGCGTACATATAGCGCTCGATTTTGCTTTAGAATAGGAATCAGAAGAAGAAGAAAAGCGTCCTTTACCTCAGGGGTCATATCTTCCAACTCCAGCGTACAACCATCAGGAGGCAATTCCAAAACTCTGTTTGACGACATCCCACGTAATGGTGGGACGCCTGGATAAGCTTCCATTCGAGCCAGCCATCGTCTCACTCCAACTTGTTTAGTGCGATCACGAGTCCAATTATGAAGAATCAGCGCCGTTTCTCGCGATGTAATAGTAAACGTCGGCGTAGGCATTTCAACAGAGACGCCAGGATTACTGTCGCATTCGTACCATTGTGCTAGTGCATTCAAAACGCGTCTGTGAAAAATTTGCGCAGTTTTTCGCGTGACGGGAGCTTCTTCTTGATTGATACAGTACTTCAGTACACGCGCAATTCGGAGAAAGTTTAATGCAGACAGCAGGATTGAGCGCTGCCCCTTTTCGTCGATACCTTTACCTTCTATACGTTCACACAACGTCGGGAGGATGTCGGCGTAGCTTTTGCACAATGTTAGCGACTCGTGGATTATACTAAGAAGCGCCTGGAGCTGCGGCACAAAATCGTCCATCTCAAAAATCCCTGAGCGCAGTAAAGCCCAAGATTTTGACGACGGGAGTGCAGCGACTTCATTATCACTGAGACCATGAAATGATGTCAAGTTGAATGACCCACTGACTGATTTCGTCTCACGAGGTTCTCGGTGGTCTTCTGCAGCGAGAAGTTGCGATTCAAGCGATTGACATTGTCCTTGACCTTGAGCAATATACCGTAGTTGCCCTTGAATTGTTTGTTCCGTCGCTGACTGAAAACTCATAAACTTCTCTGCCAGGCGATTCGAAGTCTGTTGGAACTCTCGTACTTCATGTTGGAGCGCCTCCTTCTCCACAGTCAAAGCGTGGACAGCTTTCTCATGCTGTATAGCAAGTTGTGAAGCTTCTTTAACTGTTGCTTCAAGATTTTCCACTTGTGATAGTCGTTCAGTCTCGGCAGCTGCAAGCTTCTCCTGCAGCTTTTCAAAATTACTTTCTAGGTCACTCCGTGTCATACCTTGGCGTTCTTCTTCATCCTGCTGTTTCTGGATAGCAAATGCGAGTTCTTCTTCGGCCTTCTTCATCTGCTCTTTCAAATTAACTTCCGATGCTGCAAGTTGTGACTGAATTGCAGCCAAATCCTTCTCAAGAGAGCGCACAGTCACTGCAGCCTGCTCTCTACCCGCCTGTTCCTCTTGCAGCTCCTTTATAACATCCCCAAGCTTCGTCTCGAGCTGCGTCGTTTCAATGCCTCGATTTCTCTCAGATTCTACTAGCTGACTCTTTACACCTTCCAGCTCTGTCTCCAGTTCGCGGAACTGTAAATCATATTGTTCACGAACTTCCACAAGTTTTTCTTCGTGGTTTCTCGCTTCTGCAGCTCGTTCAGCTTCCAAAGATTCAAATCGAGATTGTAGCTCCTTACAATTATTTTCCAGCTCACACAGCGCGGATTCGTGGTCTTCCCGAGCCTCTTCAACCCCCTTCTCTGTCTCCCTACTCAATTCCTCCTTTTCTTCCAATTGCTGCTGCAGAATACTATTCGTCTGCGCATGAGCAGCCAATTTCTTCTGCAGCTGCTGTTTCTCCTCTTTTAAAATCTCCACTTGGGTCTCTAGAAACTCGTACTTCTCCTTCATTGTCTGCTGGTCCAGTACGGCGTCGGCCACTTGCGTTTTCTCCGCCTGTAGTTGAGTCTCTGCGTCTTCCAGTCGCGTCTCGAGCTCTCCTCTTTGCATGGCAAAAGCTGCTTGCTGGACTAACATGGTCTGTGTTTGCTGCTCCACAGTGGCTGTTAAACTGTGGAGCTTGTTAAGCAGCGCCAGCTTCTCCACACCTTCATCATTCTCGTCGAGCTGATTGTCGTCATCTTCCGGTGTTTCCTCTTTCTGACAATTATTGCGATAAAAATAATTGTCGATTTCCATTTCCGAAAGTCGTGTCTCGTATTTAGCGGCCAATCGCAATAATTGACAATTTATGTCTTCATGTTGCATCAGCTGCGTCTCGCGGCCCTCACGGGCCTGCACGGCACTAGGCGGGGGTCCATGGGTCTGCAGATAAGTGAGCGAGGCTTCTAGTGCGCGCTTATCTCGTCGTGTCTTCACCAGATCAGCACGCAGCAGCTTCAGTGCAGCGTAAGCGTCTCGTAGGTCCTTCTCCATTCTTGGTAGAACTGATAATGCGAATGGATTCGGGAGAAATATTGCAATAGTGACATGAATAGTGACGTTGAAGCGATGGTATCTTTTGCCTGTTTTAAATTGCTGCCAGTAAACTCGCAGCTTATTAAAAAGGTTTATTGGCTGGTATTCAATATCACCACAAGAGATGATGGCTGCACACTGACGGAAGTTGTCGCTCACTTAACTTTACCGCCAAAGGGCAGCCATTGTGGTGAATATTTTCCAGATTTCTCACCAGTTTCTGGCGTTATTAAATATCGACCTTGTCTCAAGTTGAGAGTCTCAACTACATGTACTTAGCACTAGGTCGGTCATCCAAAAAGTACTACTTTTCAAAAAATTAGCACTACGGCCTGCGTAGTACGGAGCGCAATCACCATCATAAACGTGATCGCTTAATGCCGTACTGTCGTCTCGAGCATTATAGGCAACCACGCCACGACCTCAGGAGCCATGTCACAATCTTGTCCAGGCGCTAGATCGCAGATCATGGAAGTACCGGTATGTACCAATTGGACGGCTGCTGTTGCAGCACATTTTCGAGGGAATAATAACGGAACACAATGTCATTGGTATCCAGCAGGAGAAACACCTCAAAAGACCAGCACCAAGAGCAATTGGACACCGTTTCTGACTACTTCGATAGGACTCAATACAATTCTCGCATGGGACCATCCTCGACGAACAATGCCAAACGTGAATAACTGCTTAACATCAGCTGAAAGCGGAAATCGGTTGATACCTAGAACTGCACAAACATGTACCGGTAGGTATTCCAGCATGTCTATATTGTGGAGTTTACAAACCGTAATAGGCATTCCAGCAGGTAGTGACGCCTTCGATTGCATCAGATTATACCAGTGGTGATGGCGACCGTGCGCGGTCTCCCGACGCAACGCATGTTGATTGCCCTGAGCTGTACATGTAGCTCGAACTCTGCTCGAAGCTGATTGGTCAAACTTCATGTCTATATTGTGGAGTATACAAACCGTAATAGGCATTCCAGCAGGTAGTGACGCCTTCATCAGATTATACTAGTGGTGATGGCGACCGTGCGTGTTGATTGCCCTGAGCTGTACATGTAGCTCGAACTCTGCTCGAAGCTGATTGGTCAAACTTCAACTCGTACCGAACGCACTAATACTCAGAATCCAATTCCCTTTTGAATCCGATTTCACAGAACAATCTTTCCACTTTTCTTTGACCTTCAAACTACATACCCTCTCCAACTACATCGTTCATAATCCGCATTTTTCTCCCTCAACCAGATGCTTATGATCTTCCCATACTCCAACAAAATAACTAACTACCCTTCCGCCCCATGAGCTCCATGGCGTCTCCTCCTTCGCCAGCAGCGCTGCGCCAGATCCCGATCGTGTGTCCGGGTCACTCTCGCCCCCTGGCAGAGGTTCACTACAGCCGCAGTGGTCTGCTTGTGTCCGCGTGCCACGACAAGCTGCCCATGTTGCGTCAGAGCAATACAGGCGATTGGATCGGCACGTTCGAGGGTCACAAGGGTGCCGTCTGGAGCGCTAAATTAGACCAGGAGTCTGAACTCGTGGCCACGGGCAGCGCTGACTTCAGCGTCAAGCTTTGGGATGCACACACTGGCGATGTGGTCACCACACTGGAGCACAAACACGTAGTTAAGAGCGTCGTGTTCTCCCGGGACAGCGCGCGGCTGCTCACGGCGGGTCACGAGAAGATTCTACGTGTGTTTGACGTCATGAGTGTTAAGGTCCAGCTGCAGGACTACAAGGAAGATGGTCGTACAGGCATCGTAGTGCTCCCTCCACCGCCAATCGCCGAGATGCGGACGAATCAGCAGATTCGTAAGGTTGTGGTGCTCAGTGATAAGCTAGCAGCGACGGGGGAGGTGGACGGTACTGTCACTATTTGGGACTTGGACGATTACACGCAAACGCTTCAGTTTAAGGTGGACGCAGATGTTATGGACATGGAAGCGTCTCGAGATGGACAAGTGCTGACAATTGCTGCCGGCAAGCAGGTAAGATTGTTTCTAAAGGCTGGATTTCTATGTGGCAACCTGATTTTTGTATGTTTTTTGGGATATTTCTATTGATTTTAGGTGTATTTCTATGATGTAGCCAACGACTTTAAGTTGCTGCATAACTTTCCGATGCCCATTTCGTTTGCAGAAGAAGGAGGCGCATCTTTGCACCCAACTGAGCCCAAATTTGTGGCGGGAGGATCCGACACGTGGGTGCGTGTCTTTGACTTTGAGACAGGCGAGCTAATGGAGACGCATAAGGGACACCACGGACCTGTGAGATGTTTGCGATACTCGCCGAAAGGAGATTCATTCGCCACCGGCTCGGAAGATGGCACGATCCGCATCTGGCAAAACGATTCCAAGTCGGCTGCTGCGACGTCAGTTGCGGATCCGACCACGGCTTCGAGTTTGACTTAAATCCTATACGTATTAATACTACAATGGCCACAACGTGAACGGAGCGACTTAGAAGGATGGCAGTAGGATTAACAAGACGTGGGGAGAGAAATATAGTGAAACAAAAAAAACACTGATAGTTGAGTTAGTGCTACAGCAGCAAAAACAACCAAAATCCGACCAGAAACAGCATTTTTGTGAAATTTTTCACATTTTTCAGCATTTTACCAGTCTTTCCTATCTTTAAAGGATTAACTCAACATTTACGCGGTTTAGCGCTGCTGGTACCACTGGATAATATCATGCAGTTCGACAAATCCTGTATTATCTGGATCGAGTTCCATGACAAGATCTTCCACCAATTCAGTGGGACTGTCATCTTCGTATCCTTCCATTCCAAGGTCTTCTCCTAGGAGTTTTCCTAAATCTTTCGCTTCCATCCGACCTTGACCATCCACATCGTAGCTCTCAAATAACTGCCGCATACGCCGGATCTGGTTCTCTGTAGCCTTGCGTTGCGATACTTGAGCAGCTTTCTCCTGGAACCATTGGTGTGAAAACACCAGCAAGTCGATAGGATTCTCTCGAATGACAGCTTTAGTCCAGTCTTTCAGTACGTGTGGGAGGTCGGGAGGCACCGCGATCTGCTCTGCTGAGAAGATACGATTCACGTCCATTTTCGATCTCTTCTTCTGTCTGTTGGAAGCTAAAATGACAAATAAAAACGACCCTCCGTTGCTGTCTCTTCCCACTTATCCAAGTCCATTCATAGCATCCACATCCCCAAGTAGAATTTTGTACGAATGCGTTGCTGCTACAAAAGCATCCACACGTTTCCCAGCTCCGACATTTCGACCAGTTTGTGCAACAGTAGATTCAAGTGAAGCCGAAGTATCCGACGCCTTGTCAGGGTGCAATTTCAGTGCAAGTTTGCGGTATTGGCGCTTAATCTGTTGTGTGGAAGCATCTCGAGGTAATCCCAATACACCATGAAAGTCTCGACGCTCCCACATCATGCGGATCCGCTCTGGTTGCCACAATTGCTCGCCATCCAGACATCCTGAGCTCACTAAACACGGACTTTTCACAAATGCCGAGCGAACGAGCTTCATACGTACACGAGCTGCTCGAAAGAGATCTTCTTGCTCGTTCTTGTCGGACGGTGCAGGCCGCCACGTCCGACACTGCGCGCGTTGATCCATTGGACCAAAACCGAAGCCGTCGATACTGTAATCAAATGTTGGTAGTGGACCACGACCACCATGTCCTGTATGCGTCTGGAACGGACGATCTGCTTGTTCATTCGGGTCTTCTTGGCCTGTTTCAGCCTCTTCATCATCAGCTGAGGACATGTTGAGGCTACGACGTTGAGCTGCTGTAGGGTTGATCTTAAACCGTCGTTCTCTTCGTGGTGGTACTGGAGGAGTTGTCCCTCTTAACGTTGCATTCAATGAAGCAATAAACCCTGAAGAGTTTACAGAATTGTCGTCAGAAGAAGACGTGGCTTGAGTCGTTGAGTTTGTGAGAAGACAGGGACAATGCTCTTCACAACAATGACATTGTTGACAGAAGAAAAGCATCCCGCATTGATGTCCGTGGCTTCCTGCTGACGCGCTGCTCGTCCATTTACAAGCGTCAGTGGCTTCAATAAGGTCCAACATGTGTGTCATTGTCTTCTGAACAGCAGAAAGGCGAGACGAACAGCACATCCTACACCCACAACTCACACACACACAATGGAGACAACAACCCGAACAACCGGTACAACGACGACGCAGATCTCGACATCCAGAGCATCCCATGCGTAGTGGAGAGTTCCCATCGGAGCGTTGACTACGACTGCCAATACTTCGCACTGACATTGCTCTTGAAGAGGTTTTTGGACCAGAGGAGCGCGCGATTGGCAGTAAGAGAGCGACATCCGTAGCTGCAAGAGCTTTGGCAACACGGATCGACTCACTGCGTCGACTTTTGTGGCTTAAGTTGCTCTTGGAACTTGATTTCTTCGAAGACCTCGTGGTTTTGTAGCTTTTCGCTGTCGCATTGCGCTTTTCAGCGCGAGTTTTCGGCTGACGAGAGATCTTTGACACGGGTTTGCGCAACGTCGTTGCTACTGTATCAGCTTCCTCTAGTCCTAAATAATTCCCCAGTGCTTGTGTACAGGAAGCAGCGAGTCCTTTGCATTCTTCAACGAGAGCTTTCTGGTCGGCATTAAGTGCAGTCGAGCGTAATGTGACACCAAGTCCTTTCTTGCTGCCTCCACTGATATCACACAGTAATTGGTCCTTTGCTAAGGTAATTTCATGTCGGAGTTTCTTCATCTCAATCATATCCGGCGTGTCTTTTTCAGAGTCATAAACTCCCGTCCAGTCAACTGCCATTGCTGTTGCATCATCTGCATTCTCTGATGTGGCTTCACCTTGCGCTTGAGTTTCTCTCGTCTCTTGCTCTCCAACCTCTTCTTCTGAATCATGTTCTAGTGGAGGTGCAAACTCTTGATACTTTGTATAGTACCGAGCCCACTGATGTTTCACCAGTTTCTTCTGGATATTAATTTGCTTCACAAGCTCTCGTTTCAACGCATTCGAGTGTTTTACATGCGTACGCCACGGACCAGCGTGGCCCAACTCGTTCATCAAGTCGCGCGTAATGGCGAGCGATTCTTCCAGTTGAGTCCGCGCTTTTGCAACCTTCCGCGGCGTCATAATGCAACTTTTCGCTTCATCTCGCGTGAATGGCTTGTTTTGCACCTCGTCCCGTAAATTCGCCGGCGTCAGACGAAGAAGAGCAGCTACTTCCTCCTCTCGTGGCATCGATAAACGGTTTACATCATGGGAGTTAGTGGTAGTATGAACTCGAGTGTATTCAGCCTCTTGTTCATAATGAAATGGCGCTTCCTCCACACGTTCAGAAGCTGCAAAATCGTCGTTGTTTGTATACAAAAGCGCCTTATTGTGCCAAATGTACAAAGCATCTTGCAGACACGTAAACTTGTCGTACGATCGATCGTCTACTTCGTCCACATCATCGGGATCAAACCACGCGCAAAAGTTCTCGGAGAAAAGAACCCACCATTTGTGCAATTGCAGCTTGGTGTTTTCTACAATCACATTCGTCGTCACGGCTTTCAACTGATTCACATGCTCGATAATCCGTTGCCGACGTAAATCCACGTGATTTGCGTTCTCCTTGTGCTTATCAGGGCGTTTCTCCTTCAAAGTCACAGCCACGTTCTTCATACCAGTATCCAACTCGCGCATGTGCACTGTGAGTCTCACTAGCAGCGTGCGTAAAAAGTAGCTATTACTGGGATGAAGTTGTTGCGTGATCGTCTGCGCAGTAGCCACATGACTGGCTGGAGTTTCGCAAAGATCAGTTTCACGCAAATAATCCGGCACATCGTTCTTGCCTTTCCACTGCAACACGTGATTCACCACTTCAGGACATTGCTCGATAGTTTCGCGCACAAGAGAGATCGGTAAACTATCAAAGAGACTGGATTCAATCGCTGACGAGCGAATCGGACGTAGAATGTACGTGAACAGATCGGATTGCAGCGTATTCTCATCCAGAAGATCGTCATGTAGAGCGCGCGTGGTGTCTCTACTGCCAACTACATGTCTAGATAGGTAGTGTTTCCCCAATAGATGCGCTACCAAAGCTATCGAATGGAGCGTCACAATTTTATTTTGCAAGTCACTCCACTCTTTGTGTCTTGAGGATTCAAAGACTCCCAATTCAGCAGCTAGAGATGGCATCATATCTACAGAAGACGGGAGAGGTGGCGCTAAATTACCGAGAGCACGCAAACGCTCCGCAAACAGCACAAGTTCGTTCCCGAAATTCGAGCGCTCCAAGACATACCGGTGCAAAATCTGAAGGTCAGGAGCTGAAAGTAGCCATCTCTCAATATCGTGCGAGTAGGAGGAATTATTGACGACCAGAGGCTCCAGATAGAAATATTGACGTTCTCCTGCCAGGAAGTGAAGTAGTTTACAATTTGTCTCGGAAGAATAATCCTGAATCAAATTGAGATCTCGTGTCAAACCAGGAATTTCCCACGTTGAGCGGAAAGAATCACGTCGTGAGTTGCTTTTATCCTCGTAATCAGCTTCTTTCTCCTCCAACATATCCATAGAAACGTCAGCCACATTATCATTATCACTTGCTCCATCCATAAAAACACCCGTATCCTCGCTTGGAAATTCGAGATGATCAGTTCTACCGTCCTCAGGCTCTGCGTTGTGCTCCACATTGGAGTTTTCCACAGGCGGAGGCTCTACTGACCTCGATGTGATCCATTTTCCAAACTCTCGGGACTTTTTCATCAAAGACACGAGTTCACCATCGTTTTCTGTATCACTCTCAGCCAATTCACGCGGTAATTTGGACTTCTTTGTATGTACCTTAGAGTCACGACCACGGGGATGGGAAGCGTACGCGCGGCTAGCCAGCGGTAGACATGCATCATACGCAGTACTAAGATGCTTTATCTTCAATAAATGCTGTTTTTTCGAGTTTGCTGACGGCGTGGACATCGAGGACGTCATCGCTTTGCACTGCCGTTTCACCACATGCTCGGCAACTTTTTTGCGGTGCTTCATCTCTTGATATGTGCGCAGCATTCGCAAATATTTATCACGTTCCAGTACCTGTCGCGCACGCGCGCACGTGGCTGCGGCTTTTAAACGTTTAGAGACCATCGCAGTGCGCGCAAGGCGTATCCGAAATGCCTCTCTGTCCTCGCGTAAATGCCGCTCTTCTTCTGCTCTCGCTACTGTCTCAATAGCAACAAGTTCTCTGTCATTTTTATCTTCTTCTTCTTCATTTGTAGCAGCAGGAAGTGGCGAGTGCTGAAAATTGTCGTTGTCCACAGTACAATCTTCACTTCTGCTACGTTTGGACGCACCTCCTACAGGAGTAATACTTTCATCACGACGGCCTGCAAAACCAAAACATCACAACAAATTAGTACTAAAACAACTTCAAGAGGATCATTCTTTCACCAAGCTTACGTTTTGAATGCTGCTGTGTTGCTGTCTCTTGTGCTGGTAGTTCCTCAGTAGATTGGAGCAATGGAATGCTCGTCTCAAGCTGTTCTTCTATCCGTGTCTGTGCCTGCCGCTCACTTTCTTCGCACTGCTCACTATGTGTATTCTCCTCCTCCTGCATCTCCTTCTCTCGATTTTCCATCGCTTGCTGAACCTGTTCGCAGCTTTTCCCACTGCGCTCGTACTTGCGGATCTGCTGCTCTGTACTCTCCACCACTTCTTGAAGCAGCTGCACGCCTTCATCCACCCTCTTGGTTGTAGTGGCTGAGATCATAAAAGACATTGAGAATTCCTCAGACAGCGGTTCCTCCACTGCAGTAACTCCAGTCTCTTGTGCGGGCGTCTTGCGATAGCTGATACTGCACCGCGCGCGTGACATGATGGTGTTGAGTTTGCCGCCGTTCACGCCGATTACATGCGGCGCCAGGCGCTGCGGATCCATCGTCGTTTGTACGTGCACTATGCGGCCAATGGGCTTCTTACCGTTAATCACCAGCGTCACGGACGGCGTCACGCTCGACTCGCGCGGATTGGCGTTCGGGTTCGGACTGCAGCGCGCGGTCGGAGCGGATGCCGCGCGCTCATTTCTGACTGTGGTGTGGGTGGTCACGCTGCGTTTCTTGGCATTAATGGCACCGCCCGCTGCTATACGTTTGCGTGACGTTTTCTGGGGGCTGTTGGTGGCACCTAGCGACGCAGAGGTCACGCCTGTGCCCGCGGCGATGCGGCGCGTCGTTGAAGCTGTTTCTACACTGGAAATGATGAGCGGCGCGGCGGCGCGGGCCTCACGCACGCCCAGCGACGCGCCCACGGAAATGACACCCATGTCTCGGTATGAATGCCGGCTTATGCGCCAAGAGATGAGTCGAACGTAAACGGACGGCAACTGTACTCTTCATTTCGTACTTATGACAGTGAAAAGTGTTGGATCATTTCTATACCTGCTATGAAGGTCGCGACGTGCTCGGCGCCTACGAACATCGCAGTAATTAAGTACTGGGGCAAGGACAATGTAACGCTTAATACGCCCATGAACGCGTCTGTTAGTGTGACGCTCCACCAGGACCAACTGCGCACGAAGACGTCGGTGGCTGGATCCCCAACGCTGCAACGCACACGACTGTGGCTCAATGGACAGGAACAGCCCATTAATAAGCGCGTGGCGGTGGTACTGCAAGAGATGAAGCAGTGGGCGATCCGCGTCCATGGAGAATTGGCGCAACAGACGCAGCATCTGCATATTGTGTCCACTAACTCGTTCCCGACGGCAGCAGGACTTGCGTCCTCAGCTGCGGGCTACGCATGTCTTGTGGCCGCATTGGCTGAGTTTTACGGTTTGTCAAAGAGTGATGAGGAGTTTCCTGGCCATCTGTCTGCTATTGCGCGACAGGGTTCTGGATCTGCTTCTAGGAGTTTGGACGGAGGTTTCGTGGCTTGGCAGAAGGGAGAACAGCCCGATGGACGCGACTCTATCGCTGTTCAAGTTGCAGACGATCTCCATTGGCCAGAACTTTGCGCTGTCGTGTGTGTGGTGAACGATGCCCAGAAAGACACGAGCAGCACGATTGGTATGCAGACAACCAAGGCCACAAGTCCGTTGTTGACTTACAGAGCTAAGCACTTGGTGCCGGAGCGGATGAAGACCATGGAGACGGCCATCTTAACACGAGACTTCGAGGCTTTTGGTACACTTACTATGCAGGACAGTAACCAGTTCCATGCAACTTGTCTTGACACGACACCGCCGATCTTCTACCTGAACGACATTTCTCGCCAGATCATCCAACTGGTGCACCACTACAACGAACAGGCCGGTCGTGTGCAAGCTGCATATACTTTCGATGCCGGTCCGAACGCAGTTCTGTTTGTCGAGGAGCAGCATGTACAGGAGCTTGTGTCTCTGGTACACCACTGTTTCTCTACGTCGTCCGAAATGACCATCAAGTCGTCGGTACTCATTGACCGTACACCGTCTGAAGCTTTACTAGCCAAGATGGAGACAACATCCGACAGTGATAAACCTTTTAAACTGCCGTGCATCCCCGATAGCGTGAAGATGATGTACGTGTCTCGTGTTGGTGGTGGCATTTGTGTACTTTCAGTCGACGAAGCTCTGGTCGACGCAACCACAGGAGATCCGCTGCCATCCGTCAAGGATTTCTCAACCAAAGCAAGCGGTTGTCCTGTTTTTAAGCTTAGCTCCTGGCTGCCTGAATATTCTGTTCTAGGACATTTAATTACTGCCGTTGCCGCTGCCGCAGTGACGAGCGCCGTGCTGCTTCGCAAGTAGAAAACAATCCTTACCAACCTCCATTAAAACTAGATTCCTAAATGAAAATTAGAGTTTTATTTTTACTTCGGCTTTTCCTGTATCCCCAATTGCTTCTGAACCATTTGCAGTAGCTCGTCGTCTGTCAAATTGGCAGCTTCCGCCCATGGAGGCGGACGCAACGTCACCTGCTGCATGCTCTTCATTATAGCCAATCGTTTGTCTTCCTCCAGTTTCTTTACGTCCTCCTGCTGACTGGACACCTTCGGAATATTCCTATCGCTTGGTGGACATGACTCAGTGTCCTCCTCATTGTCTTCGAGATTCTTGGATTCGTCATCGCTGTTACAAGGCGACGAAGGTAACAGCGCGTAGCTCTCAAAGCCTCCACTCTCCTCGTTTTCACTGTCGCTGGCAGCGGATTTTACATCGGGAATGGATTCAGAAGAAGCTGAAGTTTCGGATGCCTTGGTCTGCGCTAAGACGGCCGCGTACTCGGCGTCAAGCGCTTCAAGTGGGTCGAATGCCACCGCCGCTTGGTCCATTTTTGCTCGGATGCACAACTTTAAAAGCATAAAAGACCTGATTGGCTGAGAGTCTCAGCCAATCAGGTC
>JAIKVB010000681.1:0-20931 GCA_024679045.1 Phytophthora brassicae
TTTATCTTACGGCTCTCATTATCTTACGGCCGAAGGATAGAACACGTATTTACAGGCTTGGGAAAGCCACATAAGCATTGCCGTACCGCCGTGTCAAACTACAAAATCAGTTGGAGGCTGTCAATTGGCACCGCGGCGACGGGGTGGACTCCGCACTGGAGCGCTTCTTTGGCCAACATCGCACAAACCGAATTCACAGTGTGAAATGTGGAACGAGGCCTGTCAAGCAGTTAAGAATTTTGCGAAGTAGAATATTCGCAGTGTCGGATTGCCATGTCCCTTTCTGCAGACGCTGGGCAATATAAAGTTCACTGAAGTGTGCACATTTACTACTTATTTTTGCTCTGAAGCTAACTATCTTGTATTTTGTTAGGGTAAATGACCTAATAAATGAAAAATACTTATTTCTAGTGTGATCTTACAGATGATTGTGTGGTAAACTACGCGAGGCTCCAAATTGTTGAACTTGACCCGTCTGCCGTGGAAGGTTTTTCCCGCGAAAGGTGCATTCCCATAATAACTAAAAAAGTCGGTATTTCTTTTGTTCCTTCAGCTTCTCTAAAAGCTGTCGTTGCTTTATCAGAAGATATTCTTTGCCAAATTCGGACAAACCTTCGGTTGAAGCGCACATCAATGACAGCTCGGCTTGATCAGTCAGTATTTGCTGTTGAACCGCCAGCATACCAACCTTTGCTTAGCAACTTCCAGCTGCTGTTGCATTATCTGCACTTGAGCATTAGCAGCCTTTGCCAACTCACGCTGGGACAGCATCATGGCCTTGTCTATCTGCTCCTCGTACTGCATTTGTTTTTGCCTTTTTTTCAGCAGAAGGCCGGTCGTACGATGGTGATGGGGGCCTGGTTGTTATTGGCGATTGCAAAATATCTGCATCATCAAACGAGTCATCGCTGGCACGGTTTAACGTTTCAGTTGATTCAACTTGGCTATCTATCTGCTCGCTGTCTTGGCACACTAAAGCACATTAAAACCAAAACATTAAAAGGGTTATTAACAACATATAGGAAAACGATCTTTATTACCTTGATAGTCTGCACGACGGGTTAGTGAAAGCCGTGGTCGCTTTCGAGGCTGTGGAATTTCTCGCATAAATCTGACGCTCTGACGCAAAAATTCGTAACAGTGGTCAAGCCGAAAAAATTATGCCTTAAACCGAGGCTTTCGTTTCTTCTTTGCGATCCCTTTCTTCACAGCTTCCTCGTACTCGCGCGAAGAATTTAAATTTTGCTGCTCGCGTTTAGCGGTAAACCTATTTCTTGCTTCCGCATCATAGTCCTCATCTGTCCATCCACTGTGTTCTTCTGCTTTTGTCTTCACATTAACGTCAGCACGCACAAAAACATATATAATTTCATAGTTAAACACCATACTTTACATTCCATAATACATTTCCCCAGCACATTCGCCTTACCGACGCATGACAAGACGCGTGAAGAGCCACGTCTGGGCGAATGAGCCCCGACCATCGACTCTGGAGGGCTCCTGCATTTCTTGCCGCACCCCCAGACGGAGCTAGCTGTACGAAAGCCTCCTGAATCCGGTTCCAGAAGAGAGAAGATGACTGGTCAGCATAGTTAAACACCATATACTTTACATTCCATAATACATTTCCCCAGCACATTCGCCTTACCGACGCATGACAAGACGCGTGAAGAGCCACGTCTGGGCGAATGAGCCCCGACCATCGACTCTGGAGGGCTCCTGCATTTCTTGCCGCACCCCCAGACGGAGCTAGCTGTACGAAAGCCTCCTGAATCCGGTTCCAGAAGAGAGAAGATGACTGGTCAGTGCTGGTTGCACCGTCTTCCGATATGTTCGTGTAGGCACGACAGAGGGCAACGTCCTCCGGTGGAGTCCACGAAGCAGCACTGGGCATTTATGTTGGGCATTTATGGGTGGGGAGCAGCCAGTCAATGTGGTGTGCAATTGATTGCAATTCTTCGTTTGTCGAAGTGAAAATTCGATTGTTTTCCCCTACGAAAGTTCCATATTGCAACACCACTGGTGCAATGTTACTTTACTGCTACTTTTGTGCCCCTATCACTACATCGTTGGAGTTCGCTATTATTAAAATTGTGTATTTCTGGTCATTATTGCGTATTTTTCACTATCGTTGGAGATGCTCTAATTACGGTAACCACTGTAGTATAAATCTACTGGTGCGGTATTGTACTTTTCAAAGCTTTTGGTGAATCAGGCTGGAAAAAAGTCTTTTTCACAATAGCGGTTAGGTGTTCACGATGGCGCTAGTTTGAGAAAGCGTGCAATTAGATCCTAAATTTTAACGTGAGATTATATTTCATCCAATCAGTATGCTTATCTGAATCCTAGAGTGCGAGCTATGCACGGTGGAGTTGGCATATGGAGCAATGAACGATTCGAACAAAAAAACAAGGAGGAGGAACCGCTGATCGTCATCCTGGCTCAGAACGTTAGAGCATCTCCAGCGTAAGAGCATGTTCGGACTGGGCGCCTTTCATTACACTGTTTTATCGCGTTTCTTTAAAGTTAACTCTTTCAGTACTGGTGGGCGCTCACCATTATTAATAAGAGTTCATCTAGGGTAGTTGATACATTATTACATATCATGAAGGAGTTTGGCACGCTCCAAAATGTATTTTGGTCACGTCGAAGCAAATCCATCTAAGTATGAGCTCCTCGTTTGCACCGCCAATTTCGCTGCGCTCATGGCGCGCAAGACGTCGGTAAATAGATATTAACTCCTTGGTAGGGTAACTACTCCGGCCCACGATGCCGACCATTGCAGACGTCGGCTTCGCTTCGGTTGCAAACGGTCTCTCTGAGGCCTCTTCCACGTACGTGACCTAAAACATATTAAGCCGTGACCTAACTACGTGACCAAATATATTAAGCCCGTGACCTAACTAGTTTTTGAACGTGACCAAACTCCTTCATGATCTATAATATACTACCGTCGAGGGCGGTTGAATTTGCATACCGCGCCCTAAAAAATACATCACCAGGGAACAATTATTTGCGTTTACAATTGCAGCACAGTGCATATTTTAGGGCGAACGATCGGACGATGACAGAAGTAGGTGCTTTGCCACTCTTGCTCAGCTTTCAAGTTGTCTTTATATTACAGTACCACGCAGCATTTGAGGATGGCGTTAGAGCATCCTTATCTACAACACCACGACAGCCTTGGTGCACCCTTAACGGGTTAAAACACTCTTAACCGTGATGTGACAAATTATACCCTATGCAATCCGATTGAATATAAAGTCTAGAAAATAGACGTCATGATCTTCAAATCAGAACATTAAAATGCTGACAGGAAATCCAACACCCTGACCTCACCCTCATACCCCTGCCCTCGCGGCTTAACCCTATAGGATCGTCTGGATTGCTTAATGGTTGGTCCAGGGATTCGTGTTTGCCGAGCTCGCTCCATTCACCCCCTCTCCCAAGTTAAGGGTGCTCGAACTACTACGAGCATTTGCCGGTTTACACCGCTCTCATTGAGAGTCTCAAGGATTTAGCCGTGTGACATGTGGCAACGCATTTATTTGACAACTGAGGTCGAGTGCTTCAGCGTTATGCATTTTTTTAGGGCGCCGTCGAGTGCATATTTTTTTTCGGGTGATGCATTTTTAGGGCACAGTATACAAACTCAACCGCCCTCGACGGTACTAGTAATGTAGACGGAGGTCTCGTCATTCGTACTGGATAGGACCCAGCCCCGAGTAGTGACGATCGAGGGACTACCAGTGACGCTGAAGTATGAGCCGAGATCCTGCTGGATAGGCGGTTGCGGAGGAAGGTCGGTTGCTGCAAGCAGGGTGTTGCCAAGCGATGTGAATGGAAGCGTGAAGATGTGAGGCGGGACGACGTATCAAGTCATGTAGGGCAAGACGCAGTGAAATGAGGAGAGGCGACGAGGAAAGAAGGAGACGAAGTGTCATGATGTGAAGGTAGCTAGTTGTAGGGAACTAGTTACTTTTGAGACTAGTTAAGGCTAAATCAAGTGACTACCGTAGCGACAAGCGACTAAGGGAAGGTAATCTGAGTGGCAGGTGGTAGGGAAGTTGAGTCGAAGCAAGCAGACGGAGGGCACGTGGTGGTGGTTTGCGACCACAAGGGACAAGAGGACGGAGTGGGGTTCTCTTGGCCGTGTGTCACGAGGAACCTAAACGAATAGCATGGTGATGGTTCCCGAGACGATGTATGTGTGTATGAGTTATCGGTTTCCTTGGAGCGGGCCAAAATACGATCCGACGTTGAGGCTGCCGACAATGTTCACACTCTAGTCGTGCAGTTTGTGACCTGCTACCTCAGGAGCAGGCGCAGACGCGTCAACCCTAGTTGATCATGCAGCTCACGGGCCTGACTGGGAGCCCCAGCCCCGGTGACCCCTGGGGCGACTTCATGGGGGTCATACAGGGGCATTCTGGGCAGGGCTGTAATGTCTTGCGAGCTATGTCAAATGGGGAACGAGAAAGATGGAAGTCCGCCTGGGACTGGTGGGATAGAGAAATCAAAATAAGGAAACTGGTGCCGTACAACATATACGACCGAAGTTGAAGCTTGTGCGAAGACCTGATCCGTGACCTGCACGAGCAAGATGACCGAAAAGAAAGAAGAACATGGATACAAAGAATAGACTAATGACATTGAAATGGTTTGTGGGGAGAGGGAATAATGACTACCGATCAGGAGTTTGAGGATACGGCGAGGCGAGACACGCGCGTGCAGTGAGGCGTGCAGCGTTGACTCCCACGTCGATAACGGCAACGCAGTCGAAAAAAGCCAATGAACGGCATCGATGACTTTGGACACGGACGGGGGCGGACAAACTCGACTAGCATCGGCCACGGCGCGCATGACCAGCGGAAATACACCGCAACAGGGACAAGCGGGTATGGACAGCAGGGTAAACGACCAGACCATGATGCCCTCGAGAACGGCGAACCTCGCGGTAAAAACGACGGGGAGACTCGCACGGTTCGGTTTACCAGCGACCAGCCAGTACTAAGGCATCAACCCGGCCGGCCTTCAATCACAAGGCTCGATGAAGATGAGCAGAAGAACGAAGACAGCGATGGCCCGATAGGGAACGAAGCTGACTTGGAAAGCGGTACTACGGACGTGAGGGCCGTGAGCAATTATACACAATCGCATGAGCAACAGCCGCTGTGGCGTGGAACACCGAGAGCCTCCCTACTGGGTACGCCTCGTGCGGTGTACTTTGAAATAGCCTCGCACCTAGAAGGAGAAGCTCTTCGGTGGTACGGTAATGTCGTGACCTCGATTGTTGATGAGTCGGGTGAGAATTGCACGTACTGCGAGTTCGTTATGTGGAGCGACGTTCGGATCCTGAAGTAGTGACTAGTTTGAACGATCGGAAGCAGATGCGAGGCGAGCCCCTCGTAGAATATGCGGTCGCACGGCGAGAAATTGTAGCAGATAGGAGGAATGGCGAAAAATAGCTGGTAGACGCATTCCTAAATGGAATGAACAACCCGAGCTCTGCTACTCACGTACACGGGCGCAAACCCGAAACATTGGACGAGGCGGTCCGTGTAGCGACGAAACAGGTCGGTAAATTTGGTGAAGGCCACAGAGTCGAATCGGAAGAGGCCATGGCGAAAAAGTATAGGAGGACGACGTGGTTAGCACGGCCTGGTAGGAGCGAGAGCACGCCTCTGGGTGCCGGCTCGGTGGCAAGGAACAGTCAGTAGTCGCGGGTAACTTGAGTGGTGCGCTTGGATTGGGAAATGCTCTCTAAACCCAAAACTGCCTCGATATGATGTCGACGGGCGATTGGTCAATCCGACTGGAGTAACGGGGGTTATAGTGTTGGAGCACCTTGCAGGTGTTACTTGTTGGCTTTGGAGAAAGAAGGAGAATGATGTATTTGATGTTAGACGGGTTTACTGATAGCTAGAAGGGATAAATAGGTGTAGCCACGTTGGATGTTCCAAAATCTCCCCACAACGTGGTGACTCACACTTGTAAGTTGAATATGCCGATGAGGTCTCTCATTTTCTTGAATCTTGAGCAACTGATTGCTTTCGGGAGACCGTCGGCTATCATCACTTCTGTGGCGCAGTAGGAGATGCGAGCTTCACCGTGTTCTTACGAGTCTTTCATGTCGAAAAATATTTAGTCCACGGTTTTTTTTAGCGTCAGAGCTTCGTCCGTTTGTTATCCTTGAAATCGTTGACTGATTATCAATGTACGTTTAAATCGGTGGAGTTACCTACCCGGAAACTGAAGTCGTAAACATGCGAATCCTCTCCTCTATCTTAGTCGAGTATCACGTCCAGACATCGGTTTCGCTGTAAACCAAGTATCAACTCACACTAGCAGACCAACTGTCGTCCATTGGCACGCTGTGCAGCAGATCCTTCGATATATCGCTGGAACTAATCACTTGGGTCTCAAGTATACACGCTCTATTAATACCGTGCATGTCTCATTTGTTCACCGGCGCTGACTGGGCAATTGATCGTGAAACCCGAAAGCCAATTTCTGGCATAATTGTACAAGTTCACGGTTGCCCCGTGTCTTGGAATATATATATATTTCAAACCGTAGTTGCAAAATCGTCGACAGTGGCCGAGTTTATTGCAGCAGCAACTGGAATAGAGGAGACCCGTTGTACCCACTGCAGCTCGATATGGCACGTGGTCAGCAAGGGCTTCGTTCTCTGTACCGTTGTAGAGTAGGGTTCCAGCATTCAGTGGCAATTTAGTTGGTTTGCAGTTCTCCATTCTGAATTTTCGTAAAATCTCCTCTGTAAATTGGTGCTGATCAATGGTCGTAACTCCAGTACCAGCATCTACGTTGATGCTCATTCCCAGGAACCACGAGATGTCGCCTAGGCACTTGACGCTGTACTTCTTGAACAGGGCATCCGCTAAATTGTTCATCTCAACATCGTTAGAGTATGTCATCCACGTATAGCAATAAAATCAGTGTGTTTCCAGGAAGTAAGTACACACAGGCATCTTGTTTATGTCCTAATAGTCCGTATGACACGAGAAACGAGTTCATCTCGTCGTGCCACTCCTCCCGGCTGGTTTCAGACCGTACATTGCCTTTTCAAGCTTCCAGACCTTGGCGGGTCCACCGATTTCAAACCAGGCAATTGTATCATGTAAATGAGTGTGTCCAAGGTAGCTTTCACGTATGCTGACGGTACATCACCTTGACAGACTCGCATTCCAAGTTGAGTAGCTAACGCAAGAAAAACTCGCACTGAAACAAGACGAGCTACCGGAGCGTAGGTTTCTCCGTACTCAATCAAATATAGCTTACACGTATGCTGACGGTACATCACCTTGACAGACTCGCATTCCAAGTTGAGTAGCTAACGCAATAAAAACTCGCACTGAAACAAGACGAGCTACCGGAGCGTAGGTTTCTCCGTACTCAATCAAATATATTTGCGACAATCCTTGTGCACACAGGCGAGCTTTGAGACGCTCGATGTTGCAGTTTCCATCGCGTTTGACGCGGGATTTCACGGTGCATCCGATGACATGGGCTCGGGGGGTAAGTCGACGACCTCAAACGTGTTGTTGTCACTGAGAGTAGAAATTTTCATCTTGGATTGCTTTCTTCCACAATGGTCATGATTCGGAACGTCGGGCTTCAGCTAAAGTTGACGGTTCATCCACAATTTCGTTTAGTATGAGGAGAGCATGACCGTAACCGATGTTGCGGCTTGATAATCGTTCTGAACGTCGATACCGAGTAAGTTCATGACCTCCATTTAGCAGTTCGAATTGAACCTGCGGTAAATGATTTGTGTTAGATACTCGTCGATTGTCGATGTCCGATAAATTGTTGCTATTTGAGGTGGTAGCTGGCCTCCCCCGCAATTTATTGGTCGAGGCGAGTGGACCAGGGCGAATCTCGTGTGGCGGAAATTTGGTCACAGCAGGCTTCGAAGAGCGGCTCCCCATGGAAATTCGGTCCCAGCAGGCCGGGAATTTTCCGAGCCTTACACCCACTATCGGAATGGAGTCGTTGAGCGTACGAATCGAACAGTCACAGAGAGTGCCTGGACGTTACTCGTACACTCGCGGCTTCCCCATAACCTATAGGGATATGCCGTTCGAAATGTAGTATATACTCGGAACCGCGTCATCTCCAGGAGCTTCCCCTCAGCTACTCCATATGAAGTGCTACCACCAACACCCACCTGACTTCAGTCATCTCCGAGTTTTCGGTGAACGCCTAGTATTCAAGCTTCCAACTTCTAAACGAAGCACGCTGTACAAATTTCGAGAACGCGGACATTCAGGACGTTTTGTTGGACACGATAATGAACGAAAGGGATACTTTGTATTGTGAATTCCGTCCAAATTTGCACATTTTGGGCGGTTCACCGAATCGCCCACATACAAATCCAAGTTATTAGTGAAATCGCCCAAGTGGACAAACAGCTGTTCTATGTCGTACTTAACAGTGAGCTATACACATTGTATACACTTGCGCGATTTCGGGGCGAGTGATTCGAAGAACCGCGCACGGAAATTTTGAGTAGACGCACAATATACTCAAAACAAAACGGTACACGAATCATCCAAACCTGTGACGTAGTGTTCCTTCGGACGATTGTGGTTGACAGCCACACGTCCCAGGATACTTCCCACAATCACGAATTTTCCAACGATGCAACACCTATGGAGATAGATGATGCCGTGCCAGATTACATTGGACCACCACGAGTCACAAATAAAATATCAAGATCCACCCAATCATCAGCTTCTCGGAGGTGCTTCTCTTCGGAGCCTGCTGTGACCGAATTTCATTGCTGCTCTCGAGGCCTCGTGTGGCCGTGTTGTGGAGGATGGGGGAGAGTTCATGGTTGGATTTAGTTCTGTATACGACACGTGGAGTGATTTTTTAACGCCACTGTATACAGAACTAAATCCAACCATGAACTCTCCCTCATCCTCTGCAACACGGCCACACGAGGCCTCGAGAGCAGCAATGAAATTCGGTCACAGCAGGCTCCGAAGAGCAGCACCCCGAGTAGCTCAGTGAACCAGAAATTGGGGACAGAAGGCGGCATTCAGTTTATCGGGTGCGATCTCATAGATTCAACCTCGCTGTGAACACTTTTTGGAAGTATCATGCCGATTTCATCGACAAGGTCCATAGGCTCATGAATTGTTTTACTACGATCAACGGGGGATGCATGCCGGAGGACCGTGACAAAACCAAGCGGAACTAACAACAAGAGTTAATCAACGTTTACTTTCTACATCACGCTTCCCTGAATAAGTTCTAACTAATCACCAACCGCAAGTCGGCTGCCCTACCCTGGCTAGTCAAGGAGGGTGCGCGACATTTGGTGGAGAAGCAGGGTAGCCGGTTGCTAGAGAACAACTTGTTTGGTAGAAGCCGTGAAGACCCTCGATTGTGTAGCTTGGACAGTCAGCCGTAGAGAGCGTCGACGGAACACTAGCCAGGTTCATACTCTTGTTAGGACTACAAGACTGGGCGCAGTTCAGCGAACTGGGAACGGTCAGCCAGGTTCATACTCTTGTTAGGACTACAAGACTGGGCGCAGTTCAGCGAACTGGGAACGGTCAGGAACACCGCCAACGCGTGCACTTGGGAACAAGATTTCGGCGGAAGGAACTAGGATGCCCTCGCAAGATCAAGGCGAGGAACGCGATCTCGACGCTGGGTTCGACGACGCCTTCGGTGGCACGACTACAGCCCGGAATACGGTAGGAGGTGAGCCAGTACCGGGTACACCTGCTCCCGGTGAAACCCTTACGGGACCTGGATCTGGTGATACTATGCAGAGCGTGTCACTGAATCTGGAGTCTTCCCTATAATGGGGAAGTAGGGAGGGGAAGGGAGTGGTGTCGCTTCTTCCCCTTGTCAATAGGACGACACGAGTGAGAATAGTTTGGGCTCCGTGCCGATCACGGTAGGTGAGTCCGAAAGGGTGGAGAGTACGGAGAGGAGTACTGGTCGAGTATGTGTGTATGATCGTAGACGATCTGAAGGAGAATGTGTTGCCAGGAGCGAGGAAAGAACACCAGAATATGTCGACATTGAAGATTGGGGTGACAAAATGTGTTGCCAGGAGCGAGGAAAGAACACCAGAATATGTCGACATTGAAGATTGGGGTGACAAAAGGAGAAACGGAAAGAAAGAAGGAGGACGCTCGCAGTCATAGACTGGAAGTCGTCCTACTACCAAACATCCGAGCGACCGCGCTCCCGTCAACAGGACGGACCAAGTGGAAGCGGAATGCTTCATCGACGACCTGAACGAGAATGATCTAGATGTTTAGAACGGACCAAGTGGAAGCGGAATGCTTCATCGACGACCTGAACGAGAATGATCTAGATGTTTAGCTGGAAAACCCCGTCGTAGCTTCATCAATGAACAACTTTGGATTTAATCGAGGAATTTTCGTCGAGGAACAACGCTGTACAGCGTGGGTCATGGCTATGATATTTCTTAGTTACGAAATCAGTTGAAAGCCGCAAGTCTGGAGCGCTCGAAACTTCGGCCGAAGAGTTCGAAGAATGCCTAGAGAACGGTAACGTGGACGTCTGCATAGATAAAACAGCGCCAGAAGAAACATCGTCTGGCGAGTTCAGTGAGGTCGCGCAGCAAATCATTCAAGTCTTACTGGAGTCAAAGATACTCCGAGCTTGACGAGGACGTTAAGGATATGGCCCCCCGCCAGGAGATAATGCCAAACACGCTTGTGCTCCTTCTGTACTTGCGAGCCAATCGTGCATTCTGGTTGAAGAAAATGGTCTGCGCGCCGTTTGGGGATTCAGATTAGATGATCGGGCATGGTAGTACAATAGGATTGAGGATTGCAACATATTGACAATCGTGGATTGTTACCGCCGAGATTGTTCCACTCAATCTTTAGTGCAATTTTGCCCACCTGCCTCTAAGTCAGCCATACCAACGTATCGGGTCGGAGGGACTAGTAACATATGTGTATCGCTATACAGTGTTCTAGTGACAAGCATGTCATTTGCATAGGTGCATTTTATCCGACCCCTCCGGTTTAAATGAGCTCAAGTCTGGCTACACCAAGCAAGCTTAAGATTATTAAAAGCGTGAACGATTCGCCACTTGCCATTCGGCTTTCTGACACAGAATGTCAGCGTAATTAAAAGCGTGAACGATTCGCCACTTGCCATTCGGCTTTCTGACACAGAATGTCAGCGTGGAATGTGGAGACTTGCTCTCACGCACCATTCCCGCCGCGTGTTTAGCACTAAAGAAGGCGTCGATGACGACACACTGTTCTCGTGACAAAGGCCATTGTCGAGTGACACAGTATTTGGTTCCAAGAACCAAGTCAATCTCATGACGTACTTCTCGATCAGGAGGTAAGCCAGAAGGCGGGTCATTAGAGACCACATCTTGGAACTCCTTTACCAAGGAATAATATGGATCCGCTGGATTATTCAGGATCGCAGATCCACTACGCGCACTCAGCGCCTCCTTGGTATCCTCAAGGACTGCTTGATCCATAAGCGACTAGGAGTTTAACTCCTCAGATCGAATAGTGACCACTTCGGCTAACTCGCCCGCCTTTAAGGCCTCGCTAAATTAACTCCTCAGATCGAATAGTGACCACTTCGGCTAACTCGCCCGCCTTTAAGGCCTCGCTAAGCTCAGCAAAGGAAATCTCGTCCAGCTCTAAGAGATCCGTGAGTGCAGGAAGAGCGTCCAAGGTGACCTCACCGTCGTCTTCGTCGGTTACTCCACTTTCGAGTGAGTAAATGTTTTTTTGCTATCGTCTAGAGTAGACAGCTCAGCGATAAGGGTGAACGCTAAGCGTCTGGGGCTCGCCGTTCGGCGTCGCTGTCGTCTCCGAGAGGAGGTCGAGCGCCTCGTCGAGGCCAGAGCGTTCAGATTGAACGTGTCCGTAGGTGTTTTTACCCCTTCCATCTCCGGAGGAGATGTGATGTCACTCGTGACATCCGGCGGTCTGCGAACTCAGTTCTTCTCCAGCAGGGCTCCCCACGCCTACTGGGTTTTGGCATTTCCCCGCCATGAGCTAGGTTTCCGCTTAGGAGCAAAGCTCTGACCCTTAGGGGCCTGGCGTTGTTTACGCATGGGACAACCCGGACGTAGGTGTTCAGTGCTTCCGCACACATAACACCTGCGTATACCTGAACGCTGCTCAGCAGCTTGAAGCTCGGCTTCTCCGTCTTCCGCATCAGCGTAGCTGAGATCCGTAGGCTCAGGACCCATATAGGAACTCGACGTTCCGGTCGAGTTTGCTTGAGAAACGTTGGAGCCCCAGCGGGTCGAATGGTAGTTGAATTCGGCGTTTAACGCCACATTATCAGCCTCTTCAAAAGAGGTCGGGTGAACACGGATAGTTGAATTCGGCGTTTAACGCCACATTATCAGCCTCTTCAAAAGAGGTCGGGTGAACACGGATGACCTCCGTTCTGGCCACGCCAGTGCGCAGTCCTTCCATGAAGATAGTCACCGTGACTGCCTCAGGTATAGGGTCTGCTGCCATACGGGCAATTAGACACGTAACTCTTGGAAGAAGTCCACCAATTCTTTCTAACCCTGTCGGGTAGAAAGGAATCGTGATCTAACACGATAAGCCTGGTTAAGCGGCAAGAATACTCGCGAAAGCTGGAGCTTAAGCTGCTCCCAAAAGGGGAATGCTTCGTCAGCCGATGTACCGCATGTAAGTGACCATTCTCGCGCTCGCCCACCTAGCTTGGGAATAGCCAGCGCCACGCGCTGTCGCTCGGTCTTGAGCATGGCTGAAGTCACAGCCATCTCAATTTCTCCGACCCAGAGCAATAAGTTGGGTATTTCCCAAAATGTGGACCCTTCCTAAAATATGCTCTATTGTGAGGTGTCCCACGATATAAAGATCGGTCGGGCGCCCAAGAAAATATCCTGCACGATGGCATTCACAGCAACTGCATCTAGGCAGGTCATGCGTAAGCCCAGAAAATATCCTGCACGATGGCATTCACAGCAACTGCATCTAGGCAGGTCATGCGTACTAGGCAGCATCCCTATTGAGCCTCAGAACTACAAGACCTGCTGCGCTCTTGTACACTCAAATTCTATTTTGTTGGGTATGTTGCATTAGGAAAGCGAGTATCAAATGTCCAGGCGAATACAGCCGTCGTAGTTGGAATCAACTGTCTCTTACGTTCTAGGGGAAGATTGATATGTGGTTTCGCAACCCATTCTTGGTAAATGCAGTTATATGGGCGTTTGTGTTCGCGTACTGTACATGCCTAGATGCAGTTACTGTGAATGCCATCGTGCAGGATATTTTCTGGGTGCCCGATCGATCTTTTATTTATAATGTGGGATACCTTACAATAGAGCATATTTTAGGAAGGTGTAGATTTTGGGAAATTGACACCCCTAGGGTCCACATTTTGGGAAATACCCCAATAAGTTCTCTCTATTCTTTCCTTTGAAGGTTTTAACACTCACCATGAGTGGCTTAGCTCTAGGAGCGTCATTCGATGACTGGCGAGGCGTTGAAGACGCCGCAGCGTCAGTCATTTTCTTCTGAATGTGCCCGAGTAGAGCATTCTAGTAGTTAGAGAACGCCTCTAGACGCGTATTATCAGCGTCAGGGCCTTGCGAACGAATATGGTCTACTTCTTCGGGACCAACCAAAGACATAAGCCTTTTAGCCCGTCTTGTTGGCTTAAATATGGTCTACTTCTTCGGGACCAACCAAAGACATAAGCCTTTTAGCCCGTCTTGTTGGCTTGGAGTTAAATGAGCGAAGTGATCCATTGTTTACAGAGGGACAGTGGTATGACTCAGGGGCAGGATTGACTACAAGTGCTACCAAGTGCAGCGGGGCTATCGTATACTTTAGCGTAGAGGAAGGCTTATCGACTCTTAGAGTTTTAAGCAGGTTAGCAACCTTTGTTCTATACAAGAACTAATAGCGAGCGTAAGGCAGTACCGGTAGCGTACAAACTCGAGTAATTAGGACTCCTCGAGTCCTTAATTATAAGGCGACTGAACTCTTCGTTTCAAAAGATTAACTGTTTTCTATTATTTTTATGTCGGCAAAGGTAAATCTATAAAGTTCACTATTCATCATAGTGAAACCTAGTCAAATGCAAATCGGGTGGCTGTGGGCAAAAGGATGGCAATGATTCTTTTAATACCTCCTGTTTTTTCTTCTTTAATAGAAAAAGAAGAATATGATTTGAATGCATAATTCTTCTTATCTCAAAACCAGACAATATTAATAGAGTTGATCTTGTACGCTATACATAGATCTACACATCCCACTCGTGTTGGTTTCCGGCAGCTGTACATTTACGTCTCCATTGTGCTTGTTTCTTCGGCAGTTCAGCATTTACCAGATTCCTGAGAGGGCCAGCTTTCTGAGAGCAGGCGCAGTTGAACTGCCGTCCCTATAAGCTGACGAGCATCCAAGTTTAGCCACCTGAAGCTGTCGGCTGCGTCGTCGTATCGAACTCCGACGTCTAATGAGGACGCACTTGGTACAGCTGCTTTGTCCACGCAAATTGGTTATCACTTCATGTATGAATGTGGAGACACTACTGTCAATCCGAACGATCGTCTAGGTACCGCGAGCAAGAAGAGGGGCAAGCCTGTGCATGATTGCTGGAACAAGTTTACAGACTCTCATGAGCCGCACAAGCTGAGCAACCCCAAAACAGCAACTTGCAAACACTGCAAAGGCACAGTACGCCATCACCACAAGAAAAAGTCAGTCATTGCACACCTCATCAGATGCCAACATTTTGTGAAGTCGATGATGGACCTTGAAGTTCGAGATAGACCAGATTGGTACCAAAATGAGCTTTGCTCCAAAGGTTTTAAGCTGCCTGGTCGCAAAGAGCTGAGTGATGAGCTGTTGCAGTCGTGTTATCGTGAAGTGAAGGGTGGTGTGAATGAGATGCTTCAGGATAAAGATTCTCACATTTGCGTCACCTCCGATGGGTGGACAAACATTTTGCATGATCCAATTTGTAAATTATATGGCCGTTTCACCCGAGCATTCGCTTTGTATTGTGTCCGTTGCAACCGGTGAGCAGCGACATGACTCTGAGCGGATTGCATCCGACTTGACCCGCATCGTCTCTACAATAGGGGCTACAGTGTGCGGAGCCATCACTGACAATACTAAAGCCAACAAGGCAGCCTGACTGCTATTATCACGGAAGTTTGCCGCCATGTTTTTTACGGGTGTTCGTCACACGGGCTTCATTTACTTGTCAAAGATGTATTTGGTGCAAAGAAAGTTGCTCGGAGTCACCGTCAATGCCAGTACCCGAAAGAATATCCTTTCGAGCGATTACTTGAATTTGCCAAAAGTTGCAAAATTGTAGTGAATTTTTCACCACTCATCATTTGGAACATGCCAGACTTACTCAGGCACAGCGAATTACTGGTGTTATTGGTTTGCAGAAGCCTGCAACAACGCGGTGGGGTAGCCTGCTTGGCTGTTTTAGATCCATCCAGGCCTCTGACTCCAATTTAATCGGAATAGTAGCTGACCGTGATTTCGTATCTGGTGGAAAAAAACGCGCGACTCTTGCGGAATGAGATAAAAACTTTTCTGACTGATTCAAACTTCGTAAAAACATGGAGGTCTCAATCGAGATTTTGACTTTAATTGACACGTATATTGTCACCTTTCAGAACGATTCTACACCAGTGTCGGAGGTTTATCAGGCTTTTCGAAACTTGCCAACGCGTTTCAACGAAAGCGCGCAACTTACCAGCTCCAAAAAAACGTACTTAGAAACTCTTGTCACTAGTCGTTTCGATCTAGTGTATGGAATTGCTCACGGGCTGGGTAACATCCTTGATCCACGTTTTCTCGGTGACGAATCTAGTGTATGGAATTGCTCACGGGCTGGGTAACATCCTTGATCCACGTTTTCTCGGTGACGGAATGAGTCTTGACTTCCGAAAGCGCGTGGAAGCTTACCTTTACAGTTTTCCAGATTTAAACGGTGAAAGTAACGAGGAGCGGCAGGCTGAATTCGTGTCGGAGAACACCCGCTTTCGTATTGAGAGTTTGAAAATGAGAAATTAAAACTGTGTAGAGTTTCAAGTCCTCGGGAAGAAGAAAGAGGACGGCAAGGTCCTGAAAAGCATTTTGCAGTTTTGGAAAGCAGATTGCACTCAGTGGCCCCTGCTACAGTCAGTCCGGCATCGTCGAGTGCTGCCTCCGAAAGAAACTTCTCTACGTTTGGCTTTGTTCAATCGAAACTTCGCACGAGGCTAAAAACGGATAAAGTGGACAAGCTGGTGTACGTAAAGACGAAAGCTCCTCAGCTTAACAATGGTCTTGTGCTGCATTTTAACGAATCTAACGAAGAAAGGGAGTTAGTGACGAGGAATTCTCTGTTGACAGCGAGGAAGATTAATCCACTACGACTGACGATTAAGAGAAAAATTCTTCTTTTTCATTATTTTAGTATCTTTTAATGTTGAGAAGACTAGCTTTCGCCGCCGCTACGCGGCGGTGGGTCATGTTTTGGTCCCAGCTGAGGGCATGCCCGCCTAGCTTCGTTTGGCGGGCTAATTTGGTCTGAAGGACATGTGTTAAATTGGAGTAAAGGGCATGCCTCGCTACGCTCGTCTAAAAGAGTTTCACCTACTTCATACGAAAGTTTTATAATAAAGCGTTATGCATATGTATTCTTCCCGTTCCCTTCTACATGTCGTCGAGGAGCTGTCGGTACACAATGTTAGATGTATACACTCCGTCTTCATCTTCCAGTTCTGGAAACTCAATCAGTATCTTGATCTTGGATCGTGCGGTAACTCGCGACATAGCCACATACAGCTGACCATGAGAGAAGCAAGGAGATGCCAGGTACAGTCCCAGGTTGTTCAGTGTTTGTCCTTGAGCCTTGTTGATGGCCATCGCGAACGCCGCCATGACTGGGAACTGCTTTCTACGCAGCCGAAATGGGAAGTCCCCCGGTTTTTCGTCGCTGATGAAGACGATCCTGGGGATCAACACGGTCTTACCTCGATGCTTGCCCATCATGATCTTTGCGTGGATGACATGAGGTCGAAGCTGCAGCACCCGAAGCCGAGTACCGTTACATAGTCCTTCGCCCGGATTCAAGTTCCGCATTAGCATAATTGGAGAACCTTCCTTGAGCGTCAGTTTGTGAGGAGGGATACCGTTGATATTCACTGAGTGTAGAACCTCCGGCTCGAAGAAATCACCTGAAACGTCATCCTCCAGTGCATCCACGGATAAATACTCTTTGGTTGCAGCAACCGCATCGTTGATCCGATGCACTCATGCGTTTGTTGTATTCAAAATGGTACGATAGAAGATTTTGCTCGGGAAATCTCTTCCTTTTCCCATCCTTGTGTGGGCAACAGGAATCATAATATCGAGTTAAAGAGGGATGTGATATATGAGGGACATTTATTCAAAAGTATCATTACTGATTAAACCTCAAAAGCCAGTGAGCTATACTACGTTGTAGAGGGCTCCTTTGACTATAGTTTGGCGCTTTCAGATCCGGAAAAGTCAAAATCTGAAAACGTTGTGGGTGTCGGCGCGAGACGCCTCCCAAAACAAAATTCCCAAAATATTTTTTTAGAGCTTTTTGAAGTAGAAACGCTGCTCTTTCCAATGGTACTTTCCGTACCCCTTAAAAAGCATTGCAAGTTTAAACAAAATAGAACTCAACTCGAATGTTGAAAATTGGCTGAGATTTGGCTTCATTTAAAAACAATCATTTATTTTTTACGGAACTATTCGATAGTATCACTAACGTTATGGAATAAATGCTACCTTAAACTGCTGCAGCCTTGCCTTCGGCGTCTGCTACTTTCTTCGCTCTAATGCGTGCCGCTGCGCGCTCTCGACGCTTCTTCTTTATTAGCGTAGTCTTCTCCACCATCTCCACTGTCGGCAACGCGTATAGCTCGTCGTCGCTGAATTCTTTTGGCATGTAGGGCTTGATCTTGCTGTTCATGTCCACCATCTTTTCGGGGTTGCGCTCTCTGTCTTCTGCGAATGAAATGCTCTCCCACATACTCTTAAAGTCTTTCAGCGTATGCAGGGGCGCGTTCGAAACTGTACATTCCGTAGGTTCGCTAGTGGGGCGGCGGCGGCACTCGACAACGCCGGGCTTTTGACGTGTCGTTCTAAAGAGCTGGTACTGTTGGATGCCCTTTATTTTCTTGTGACTTGGTTCGGGGTAGTCCTTGTACAGCTGGAATGCTTCATGCTCCGTGTCTAGGTTGATTGTGCGACTTGTAGGACTGGCTTCGTCGACTGCGTTTGACAGGGTGGCCATATTCATGGCCGAAACTCGTGAGATGTGCTGCTTCGCTCGACCGAAGCCGCGATCGACTGTGTTTTTAGTATGACCCTTTTGAAAAACTTCAGCTCTGTCTCCTCGAAGATCCCATAGTTGACCAGCATTGTCAGAAACCAGACGACGTACGAGTTTTTGTTTTGCCCACCTGCGTTGTCCGCCCAAACTGTAAGCTTTGCGTGTTGCACGTCCTCGGAGATCTCGTCCTCCCACGCCATCTGCATCATTCCATAGTATCCGATCGTGTGAGCCAACATGGTGCAGACCTCATCTGCGCCTTTTCCACCCTTGCGCTCACCGTATAGGAAGTGGTGATGAATTTTGTCGTTGGCGGAGTATACGCCGAAGAACAAGACGCTCCACAGAGACAAAAAATACCACCCAGAAGGGGTGTCGGGCGTGTGAGGAAGCGTGAGGTGTTGGGCGTAATCCATAATGAACACTAGGTGCCCTTTTCCAGCTTTTTCAACATCTTGCTTGTATTCAACCCTGGTTCATAGCGACACAGCCAAAGTTAGAAATTGTTCAAATGTATCATTGATAAATCATCAACAATTCAAAAGTATCACTAAATACCTCATCGCTTTGGCGTCTTCTAAGTGCTCCCCGAACACCTCGGCGCTCTCTCCGTAGTCGGTAGATGGCGCATTGGTCGCACACTTGGTCTCTGGGCGACCGAATACGGATGGTGGGACAACGCTGCTTCAAAATGCGCTGGAATGAGCTTTCAAATGGTCGAACTGTGTCCAAGTAGTTGTCATCTATGTACGTGACGTACTCGCCGCGCAAACTCTCCCACGTTAGACTAGACGGTAGCAATGTGTAGTCCTCGGCGCTATAATATCGACGAGTGTAAGTACCCTCCACTTTTTTCATCCGAACGCGAACAGGAACCACCTCGCCCAAAAGAGTCGATACCTCGACGAACCACGACACTAGGAGCTCTGCGTCAATCTCTCTGTGATTTTTGGTATTCCTCCCACCATGACGCTTAATCGCGATGCCTTCATCGCGCACACGCTGTCGGTATAAGTGGTGTCCAATGAATAATGCTGTAAAGCATTTGAAACGCCTCCTTGCATACGGGCCCAACGTAGGCCACGAGGTACTGAAATCTCGCTCGTGGTTTCGTGATAGTTTCGTCTGCAGCAGCTCGCGAGTCCGTTCTTGCCTTCTTTGCGGGCCTTCCGGGTCCTGTGGCGGCGGCACACACCGCGATTGTCGTTAGAAGTGATGTCCGCTGCTCCTCTTTCGTCATTTCACGCAGCGAAGACACCAGCTGGGTTAGTTGCGCCCGCCTACCGACGAGGCACTGCTTCACGCAGTACGTGAGACCCTCCAGTCGCTACACCTCCTTTTCTAGAGGAACTGTAGTCCCCACCAACTCAGCCAAGCTGGACATACTGCGTCCATTTGTCGAGCCACTGCTCAGGTTACTGTCTTCCTCTAGAACAGGAGGGGCTGTGGTCTCACCCAGGGATGGACCAGTGTCTTCGTCGCTCTCGGAGCAGGAGTCTCCGAACAGCAGGCGGGTCATATCTCGCTCGTTCCCCATGCGTAAGTAGGCGTTTGGGAGGCAGTTTTTTCTTTTGCTGTTTTCTCGAAACTTCCAAAACGACCTATTTCTCCTCACCCAACTTTAAAGGCCTCTAGCGAAAAACCTCAAAAAACCTTAATGCTACTTTTGAATAAAGGTGCCTCATATGTGAATCACATTAACCGTATCCTTACAAAATAGGTATGTATCTTTTTTTTTATTTTTTTTTTGAAAGTGAGGTTCATTAACGTCTTGTAGGTTACTCCTAGTGACATCTAATGCCCGGTCCTGCCGTCGCCATTAGTGCGGAAGACAGTTGGTCAGGAGATTAGTGCCTGCCGGCTCCGGATCTCCTGAGGCCCGTATTTACACTGCTCCAGTTCCGTGTTCCCCGGCGGATGAGGGTCGTGAGGACTTTGTCCATTCAGCTACATCAGAGCCCACAGTCTCTAGTACCCCGGCCCATCGACCCCGTGCCTCTGGTCGCTCGTGAGCCATCCAGTCCATGCCCCTCCCGGTCTGCTGCGTTACCTGAGCCAATCGGTAGGCTGTACGATTGCATTCTTTGGCCACCTGAGTGCCCCCCTCTGCCATAGTCGCGTCAGCAGCACGTCGCACCTTCCACAACAGTCCCGCGCTTGACTTTAGTCGAGGCGGTCGCCGCCTCATGAGGGCGCGGAGCACCAACACGTCGGTCCCGACCAAATGAGTGTGATACCATCTCTGCGTGATACACTTCCTCAACGCCCGTAGATACGCTATGTAGACCACCAGCGTGATTCCCATTCCCTTGCTCCGATAGGTTTCGCTGTAGGCGTATACGACCTCATGTTGCTCACTTTCTTTGTGCACTCTTACCACCACTGCTCCGCAATGAAAACTCTGCGAGTTCTTGTCTGATATCCCCGCTGCAAATACCAAGTATGTCTGCCCCGGTACGCTACGCAGCATGGTTCCGCCCCCTGTCTGCGTGCCCAGAGCGTCGCAGACTGCCTTCGCAATATCAGCCTTGCGGTTGTCCCTCAGTTTTAAGTCCATGTTGTACGCAATGTCCCTGTGCCCAT
>JAIKVB010000682.1:0-20924 GCA_024679045.1 Phytophthora brassicae
TATTCTGCTCTGTATTGTTTCTAGAGCTCTGTAGAGCTCTGTCTAATGGTTTCCTAGTTCTGTGTAGACATATCTAATGAAATGTGATCGTTTCAGATCTCCTCGCCTCTCTAAGTCGAGTCGTTATGTCCTTTCGTCGAGTCGTTTCGGGCGTGAACAGTCGAGTCTGCCCTAATCGAGCAACCTGGGACTTCAGCAGTGTGTTCCTTTACTCTCAACGAGCAACCCGACTCCTTGGACCAGATTCCGAGTCGACGACTGGGCTACCAACATTCCGGTCGTCGATCATCCCTGTCGTCTTAAGTGCGGTGTGTACGCGCCAGTTGGGCCAGTCCTTGTTGTAGCCTAGTATAGGATGGCCTAGTTGCGGTCCCAACCGAATCTCGTGTTCACTACACCACAGTGGCTTGAATTCCCCTGGTGGTAGCGTCCTTTTATTCCGAATGGGCTCGAATCGAGTACGACGCACGGGATACCCCCCTCAAAGCAACATAAGCCCCAGCTTTATTCAGAGTTACGCGCTAAGCATAATACGATCTGACTGTAAAAACATCTCATTTTGCCCGTTTAAATGTCGATCATCTTTTAATACATCACCTCCGCTGATATATCTTAAGCACTCACGATTTAGCGCAACGTCTCAGTTGCTTTGGAGACGAAGCATACGTTCTGTGCTGAAGCAGGATCAGTTCCCATGTTTGGTCTGCGGCTACTACCTTTGGCGACCTTGGTGAACTGTCGGCTTTATACCAGTGTATGTTGGGCTTTATTTTGGGGGGGGCGTAGTCGTCCTTGGCATCATAGACGTTGATGGGTCGCACAGATCACAGTCTGTGGTAATATTAGACAGTGCGTAGAGCTCTTGTAGCCGTAGAAAGAGAATATTGATAGGACAGCGCAGCACGCATTACCGTACACTACTCATACCGTCCTTAAAATAGCGAGTCCCGCCTGGTCTTGAAATTAATGTGGATGTATGTGTACTATCTGGTACGCTTCCGCGTCTGATAAATATCATCACTTTCCCACAGTCACAGGCCTTGCGGCCCGGAGCGGTATTCGTTGCAAAATGGTGCGGTCGAGTGCGTCAAGGTTTTGCGGCCAGATAGTACCGGTACTGTGGTCTTCGTGCGATATTATTTTCGCGTATCTATTATTAAAAACGATCACAGCCAGCTGCAACGGTTCGCTGTCCAGTTTTTGGTCAATAGACAGGGCAAAGTAGTACAATGGATGGGGGACTAATACTCAACAATAGTTAATATCAATAATATTATTCTTAATAATATTAGCTAATATCATTAATAATATTAATATTGTTATTACTATTATATATATTTCGATGAGTAGAAACATTAAATACGTTCCTGAAACTACTTCTTTATTGATAAGCATCGCTGCCTAGGCTAGAGCGCTGTGTGCAATAATGCGCGTCGTGACAATCGCAGTGTGATGTATATAATGACTGCATGTGTGATAGGAATCAGATCACAATTCGAAATTAGTTTTGATTGGCTGAGCTACAGAATTATCAGAAGTCAGTCAGTGCTAATTAATTTTGCTGTACTATTGTGATCTTTTTTTTTAACTTTTAAAGAACCTCATTATTAAATAATGATTCAAGTTCTGCACGCATTCATAAGAGGTATCCATAGTTGTTAGGGAAACGAGTTGTGTTCTCCTGCGTCAAACTTCCGGGTGGGACTCGGCAGGCTTCGTCGTCTTCTCTTTCTTGCCGTGGAGACCAAGCAGAATGATGCACTCGTTAGTTCAAGAATGCACACTAACATGCCTTTGGCAACAACCAGCTCAAATCGGAGGCATGGCTGGCCACCAGAGCTCGCAAAAGGTAGCTATCGGGTACTCGTACCCAGCCGCCATTTCTTTTTCGTAGACTTCGGGTACCCGTACCCAGCCGTTATTTTCGCTTTGTAGACTTCGGGTACCTGTACCCAGCCGCAATTTTTGTTTTGTAGATTTTGGGTACCCGTACCCACCCAAGTCATATTTTCGGGCACCCGTACCCACCCATGTAATATTTTTGTTGAACTGGACTTGTGTTGTGGAAGGCAAATGCCGAAGTGAGATTGGTATCAGTTTAAATGCTGCTCCCGTTTTCCTGCTGCTCCCGTTTTCCTACTGCCCCGTGTTGTATCTGGTGCATCCAATCGCCATGTTTACATTTCCGCAACTACTGACTCGGTTTTAGTATGCCAGCCCCGTGATCGATGGAACAACCACGGACACTCTCCTGTCCGCGATCGATGGAATAATCACGAATTTAATTAATCGGGTGGCCGTACCCGGCCGACCTTTCATTCCAATTGGTTTCGGGTGGCCGTACCCAGCCGACCTTCTATTCAAATAGGTTTCGGGTGGCCGTACCCAGCCGACCTTTCGTTAAAATAGGTTTCGGGTGGCCGAAATCCACCCATGGGTACGGATGTCGGGTAAATTTCGGGTACGGTTACCCGATTGCGAGCTCTGCTGACCACATAATTAGTAAATAGCCATGGCGAGGGGAAGAGCAGCTCGTCAACTTGAAAAGCGTATAGCAAAGAGTGTTAGTTCTTGCCGCCCTTGTCATGATTTGTCTTGCGATTGTAGCCGTTTTTTCTCGTTTTGCCGATACAGACGGACAAAGGTTGAGATTGACATATCACTGCGTTGAAAGCGGAAGCCAATCGTAATCCGATAGTAATTGTTGGGTAAGATACAGCAGCACACGCTACTAGTTTTATCCTTGTAGACTGGTCGATAGTAATTAAATGAGAAAGTAGAATAGTGTTAGATCAGCGTAGACCACTACCCACTCCAAGACTGACGTACCATGCCGTCGGCTCGAACGAGCTCACAAAAACGCCGCCGAGTGCATGGAGAGTTGCATCTCTGATAACAGCCTTGCTGTGCACGTGTAACTCCCTTGTATCATCGTTTCGCTGACCATCACGCAGACAGGGAGTGGGTCTGCCTCCATGTGTATTAAGAAGCCACGTTGCTTAAGCGCCACCTCCAACGACGGGCTTATTTGACGCAAGCTGGCTTTCATTCATGCTTGGTTTTCATCGAAGCGGTTCTCTTTTAAACTCGAGAATTTTGACTGCGGCTATCAAAGGTCGCTGTCGATCCGTGATAGACGAATATCACAGTTGCAGTGAATCTGCCCATTATGTTCGCACAATACAAAATGCAAGTCAGTTCATACCAGATTGAGGTGCATTTCAGTCAACTATGATATTCTACTATCACAACACTGTATGATAATATCATTGTATTATCACAGATGCAGCAGATGTATGCATTTTTTATATATACCTAACGTATGCACTTTCAAAGTTAATACACAGCACAAACTAAAACATAAATTTAGAGAGGTAGCTTCATTCTTAGTCAATGATGCTCTAAAACATTATAAGTACTTACGATTTGACGAGGAAATGTCAACCACTCAAGACACTCTTGCTTCCACGGAAATTTACCCAGTTTCATGGCGCCTAGAAGCAAGCGAAGCTTAGCCGGCGCGCTGGAGCAATCTTCCAAGCGAACAAGGATACTTCGGCAGAGAGTACTAGTTTCTATTCAAGGAAATGATTCTCCGAGGATGGACGACTCATCTTTTTTTAAGGCTTTCTGGAGGGAGCTTCGCGCGAGTGATTCCTTTTATCGCTACATTCGACCGGGCGCTAGCCTAAAATATCAAGAAGGGGCTCACGTTTTTGTTGGAGAACAAGCTCTACTATCATTCTACCTCCAAGAACACGTTCCTCAGCTAAATAAATGTGATGAGTATCGTAGGATTGACACATAGTGGATAGTTACTACTACGTAGTAACATTTACTTCACTCATTGCTCGTATTACAATATTCTAGAGAAATTCCCACGGAAGCAGCCATTTCACCCCATCTACAACAAACGGATGTGACCAACAAGAAGTCTGGTTACAGGTTAAGGAAACGTCATCATTAATTCTCTCAGTGAGGTTTTCTGACATAGCGACGAAGAGGCAAAGAGCGACGAGATGAATTCAATGTCATTGGGATGTCGTACATTTGCGGGGAATAAAACTTGTAAGATGACCCGATCATTCGCTTCGCAAGACGTGATTACCGGGAGTGAGGTGAACACAGATTTTAATGATATTGAAGCCGTGAATTGTGTGGATGGCTGTGCGAGTCAAGAAGGACGCTTGGTTTATAATGCTGAAGATAGCGAGCGTCAGACACACATCTTTGAAACAGTGGAGGGAGAGACATGCATAACGAATCGGGCCGTTGTCAATGACACTGAGGTCTCAAACGATACAAACCATCGAAGTAAGAAGTTTGTATTTTGTACAGTTTTGCAGAAGAGACTAACCAATTTGAATGCTGCACAATAATGCGTTAGGTGTTGGTACAAGTGATTATCATCACCGCCAACACTGGGTGGGATGGTTACATCAACGGAGGCGGAACGTACTGACTCGACGCTGCAACGGACATTAGCGCGCTCTATTATTGACTTTACATAACCATGTAGCCTCCCGAAACAATAACAGCTCAGCACCCATTCGAGGTAAGAACTATATATAGATTGAAGGTGATAACACGCTCACATTGTACTGTTTCATTTAATATTATTGAGCTGAGACACAGAGCTCAATTGAGGCAGTATCTCTCGTGTCCCCACCCCACGCGTTTGTCGAGGTTCTGTAGCATTTGTTCCATCCCTCTACATCAATACGCTGGTAGCGTTTTCTCCATTACGTGAAAGTTGGATGACTGCAAAGGTTTACAAGAGAGTGGGTACAGCGTACATTATTGGTCGAGTCTGTACCACCGTCAAGCAGAAGAAAAAGAAGGTCAACAAAAAGACTAGTGCGGCAATAAACAAACAAACGCCCCTGTTGTTCCAAGTGCGATGGATTCATTCGCAGTTCCAGTCCCAGTCTGAGGATATCCTCTCAGCTTGGCACAAAATGGACACGCCAATTACAACCTTCTCAAGGCAACTCCAAATGTTACGAATTGGCAAGCACTTTGTGAAGCGGATGGGAGCACACTGTCGATCAATAACAGAATTGATGACCTCCAGAAAGTTCCAGTTCCCTATTACCCTCAGCAGCTACTCCCCACAAGTTTGGCGGAGGTTAAAGCTGTCAAAAGTATGCGTTTCGATCCTACTGCCTCCATGAGCCAACTTGATGCATTATTTCAGCGCTCGTATGGGTCAACAGAAACAAGGATTCGTGGAGAGTACCGATACAAGTTCGAGCATTCAGCATCTGGCAGTGTCTTCGCATATTTGCCTTTGTACTTTTGGCAGCAAGTACTATATGAGACCAACTCTTACGCAAAGATAAACCAGATAGCCATTGGCGAGGCGTTCGTACTTCGAGACAGTATGACCGTTTTGGGCATCTTGTTCTATATGGAGATCACGGTCAAGGGGGAATACGCAAATTACTGGGGGCGCCAGAAAGAAGAGGACATTTTTGGAATTTCGAGTCTTGATCTAGATAAGATCATGCCGCTGAAAAGATTCAAGCTTCTTCGGCGAGCTTTTTCTTTTCGTAATGAATTATCCATGGAAGATGTACAGCGCGACTCCGCCGCACGCTTTTGAATGTATTGAAATAGACATGTGGAAAATACGTTGATTTAGGCCGTGATGTGGCATTAGATGAGGCCAGCGTTCCTTGTCGATCTCGGTATGGTCGCCATCTTATTGTCTACAACCCGTGGAAGCTTGGTGGTAAATATCACTTCAAGTTGTACATGATGTGTTGCGCTACTAGCTGGATTGCTGTAAATTATCGACTTCACTGCGAAAGCGTTCTGGAGGATCGCTTGCAAGGCGTTGTATCCACTACAAAAACCCAAACTCTTGGAAGTGAACTTTCAGATGGAGCTACAATCCGACAGATTGTGCTCGAAGTCGTCCGTCCTATTTTTGGGTCTAAGAGGGTGGTCATCACTGATAATTTTTACACTTCGATCTAGCTTCTAGCATCACTGAAAGTAAAGGGTCTATTTGGACGGGTTTTCCCCAGAACCAGTTCTTTTTTGGCCCCATCGTCTCAAAACCAGTACCTGTTCCAAAACCAGAACACCGGTAGCTCAACGATTAAGATCCGATGTCACGATAGGATGCAGGTTTCGCAGGACATGTAGCCGCCAAATTAGCACATACAGGAGCCACACGAGGAATGAGTACGCAGAAGGACGCGTAGATAACTACGAGCGCAAAAGAAGCTGGGGAGGGCGACAACATCGCTGTCTTTCGCACAAATCCATCTGAGTTGAAGCCATCGATTGATATGAGGATGACACAAAAGTACGAACTTGCAAGTGCACGCCCTTCAATTGTGAGCTTTGACGTCCGTCCTTTATAAAGAAGTCACCTGAATGTCCGTGGATTTATCTTAAGTACGAATAGGTACTGGTTTTGAGACGATGGGGCCAAATAAGTACTGGTTTTGGGAAAAGCCCCTATTTGGACGTGGCACTGTTCTGGGGTCGAGTAAACACTTTCCTAAGCATATAATGCTGAAAAAAACTTGAGCAGCAGAGGCGAGTATCATCAAGGTGTTTATGTGCATCACCAAATGCTATACTGTCTACGGTAATTAGTCTGAGTGGATGGGAGGGTTAGGGTATCAATGATGCGGGCTTTTGGCCAATTAGTACGCTATTTAGGCGAGTTTCACTCAATCAGCTGGGTCGTTTCCGGGGTCTATCGCTTTCATAGGCTAAAACTTCGACCGTGGAGTTACAGTCAAAGTCTGAATTTTGCACTTTTTCTGGAAAAATGACAGTCAGACTAATTACCGTAGACAGTGTAGCAGCACCGTGGTGTGACGGAAGCATCGCTAGTATCGTTCTAACGCTGATGCATCGGAAGCAATCACGGTTCGTCGTTTTGGTTTCCAGTGAGCGACTGGAATTTGAGGCGCCGACGTGTGTGAAGAACTACGACGCACATATACAGGGAGTCGATCAGCTGGATCAACTTCGAGCACGCTTTTCAATAGCCGATGGTCATTCATTTCAAAAATGGCAAAAAAACTGGCAATGGCGCTCGTTGATCTTTCTCGGTGCAACGCTTTCCTGACTCGCAGAATGGTTTACACACCCGCTAATAATGTGACCCCCAACGTAGTTTCATGATGGAACTGGTAACAGAGCTTATCTCCGGGAAATGGGCTGATGCACCGAGTGAAGCTAAAAGTTTATACTCACGCGCCAACGCTGCCCAAGTGGAGCTACAGTCTCTAGCACCAGTAAGCCACCCATATATGATGAACTCACCGTTTGAGAGTCCCAAGAAATCATGTACAGGCGTTGCGTCGAAGCAAATTTTTTAGTGACAAACACCGTAAGCGCCGCCAGTGTCTTGTTTGCCGATGGGAAGACAGGTATACTACCGAAGTGACGGACTATTGCGTTATCCACGTTGTGTGTTTGTGCAAAGGATATTTTGACTCGAATCCGGCCCCGTACATGTATGTGCCCTCAATCTACATGGACCTGTTGATTAAAATTCCACCGATTTTATCTTCACAAGCAATTGTTCTCTGCGAAAGGGCGATTGCGGAAGACGTCAGAGCTATACCAGCTTAAGATCAGCCTACGTCAACCTGCACAAGCATCGGCTGGACAAGTAAGATCCGTCGCGAGGCAAGTGGATCTTTAGAGCAGTGAGCTTCAAAGTATATTGGTCTCTTCTTGTCTAAGTTAGATTGGTTAGCTTGACGTTGGCATAGTGATGTCTGCTTCTTGTACACGACGTAGACCAAAACGAATTCAGTACAGCTCCGTACGTCGCAAATGAAACTTGCATAGTTAAAAGCAATATAATTTTTTTTTCTTCTTCAATACGGGTGTTACCTTATCTGGGGTATGTAATGAATTATAGTTTGTCTACAAGTCACGGAAGTCAAACGTCAGCAAGCGGTAAGCTCAAGTATGATCCGTGTAAACGACTTGATTAAACTATGCTTATGTCATTCGTTGTTTGGACGGCGTGTCGAATTCATTGCATCATCTGAATACATGTATTCGTCTAAAATAAACTATGACAATGCTGCACTTCGATAAGGTATGGTCCACACTGTAAAACGAGTAGTTTGAGAGTACCGACCACCCCAAGCTTCCAACGTTCTCTGACAAAGCCGACAAGCTGCTCGTCCGGATCGCGTTCGAGTATGTGCACCAGAAACGGCGAATTGTGTGGCCTGACGTCGCACGACAACTCCGTAAAAATCGAGTAAACAAGACAGCTAAGGAACTGGAGACGCGACTTCGAACACTCAAACGTGCCCATGGCGTCGATTTAGCAAAATTTCCTCCCTGCTTCTTCGGATCGCGACCGCGTGCAATCGGTTCACCACGACATCAAACAAAGCCATCAAGGACCCGCGTGCTCGATTTTCAAGGAGCGTCCCATCTTCTTCAATCGGTTTTCGGCTCGGTTACTAAGGCTGATGTTCGTCAGAAAGCCGGCATGATGCATGAGAACGCTGGAGAGCTACTTCCGCAGGCGGTGACCAAGATTTTGAATGCCATCGGTTCTGTTGTTGTCGACGATGTTTTCTAGACATTGGTTGTGGCATTGGCAACGTTATTGCGCAAGTTGCACTTCAGACGCCCGCACATAGCTGTATTGGCATGGGAATTCGTTCTGAGTTGTGCAATCTTGGTTGGCAGTTCAGCAGCCGATATTCAAACGAGCAGCCATTGCTCAAGAAGGTACTGCTCAAGAATGGAGACGCGTCAAAATGTAATCTGTCTACGCAGCCTCCGTTCTGTTATGCGTCAATCGTATATCTCAACAGCTTTCTCTTCGTCGACGATGCCAAGTTATTTGTGCTGAACGAGCTTTTTTTCACTTCCACGCGCTCGATTTGTTGTGTCGACCGAATTGTATTCTCCAAGGCATCGACCTTCTTGCCGGGATCGATTTTGCACAAAGTGGGCGCTACATCAAGTGGTACGTGGACAGCGAGCTGGACAACCAACCCAATCAGTATCTACATCTACAAAACGCATCGCTAAAACACTGAAGTCCTTGAACAATGTGTTATGTAGTATAAGAAAAGCTGAATTGTACTCATATTGGACGCACAGTCATCTACAGCAACAAAAACAACAAGCACTCGCCGCACAGTTTCTTCAAGGCAACCTATTCATATTACAGTTACAACAGTAGCAACGTTAGCATATTGGCGGTCTCCTCGCAAGATAAACACCCCGAATGTACCAATATGAATGTGCCGTAATCGCTACACAAGCGGCACCCGGTCCCAAAAATTATATTTTACATCCTATTGATACAGCACATACAAAAGTAGCAACGTTAGCATAACGCTGATATCCCTTATACATCCTATTGATACAGCACATACAAAAGTAGCAACGTTAGCATAACGCTGATATCCCTTCAAGATTTCATTCAACGTACTTGTATGTGTGTCGTAAGAGCTGTACAAGCTGCACACGCTGCTAAAAGTTATACCATACATCCCATTCCTACAACGCATACAAAAGTAGCATCGTTAGTTTATTGGCGGTCTCCTCGCAAAATTACACCCCAAACGTACCAGTATATCTGCGCTGTACCCGCTTCGCAAGCTGTAAATGCCGCTAAAGTCATACCATATATCATATTCATATATCGAATACAATAGTAAGATCGTTAGTTTATTGGGGTTCTCCCCGCAAGATTACACGCCAAACATACAGTATGTATGCGCTGCACACGCTACATAGCCGTAAAAAGCTATACCATAAATCCTAGTATTACAACGCACACAATAGTATCATCGTTAGCATACCGGAGTTCTCCCCGCTTGAATACACCCAAACGTACCAGTGTATTCGCGTTGTACACGCTACACAGTCGTAAAAAGCTATACCATACATTATATTATTAGAACACACGTAACAGTAGCATCGTTAGTGTACAGGGGTTCTCCCTGTAATATTACAACCCAAACGTACCTGTTTGTGTGCGCCGTAATCGCGGCGCAGCCGCAAAGTTATACCATATACATCCTATACATCCTATACATACGATGATACCAACACCAGCATACAGGGGTTCCCCCAAGATGTACGACTCAAACGTACCGTTCCTATACATACGATGATACCAACATCAGCATGCAGGGGTTCCCCCAAGATGTACGACTCAAACGTACCGTTCTGTGCGTGCCTTACGCTACACAAGCCACGCATGCCGCAAAATTTATCCAGCGTAGCATATACAAACCGCATATACAATAGTAGCCACGTTAGCATTACCCACACAATATAACGCCTGCAAACCTACCGGTCTGTGTGTACCTCACACGTCGTAGCCATGACCATCACGACCACGACTGTGCCGCACGAGGTGTACGACTTATACCTCACACGTCGTAGCCATGACCATCACGACCACGACTGTGCCGCACGAGGTGTACGACTTAATCTTATGGGGGTCTGCATAGCATTTTATAGGTGTCACGCACACACAGCAGCATCAGAGTTAGTATGTCAGCCTCGAATATTCCCGCCCAAACTTACTGGGCAGCGCGCACTTTCTAAAATGATTTTAAATGTTTTATTCCGCAAAAAAATCAGTTTTAAGTTTTTTAGGCTGCTTTTCTCACATTGTGTTGCTGTCGTTTTTAAGGTTCTGTGATTGGCTGAGAAAATGAATAGGGGAAGAATGCCCCCTTTCACCGACTGTTTTAATGTTGTATTCCGAAAAGGTGACCAAAAGAGGCCTTTTGACCCCTGTGGTCGCGAAAGGGTTAATGGATTGGACCGCGGACACAGAAAAGCAGCGTATCGGCGAAACAGTCAGACGAATCCAAACTTTTTCGTACAATACGTTAAACAAGTTTGCAAACCCATTGATTAATGATACTTTAAATAATTAGAAAATAATTTAATGATACTTTTGTTTTCCGATTTTTACCTTAATTCTGATTGCTCATTTTTAGACAGGTTCCAGACTTCTTTGAAAGCCCTAACTAGCTGCATTTGAAATAGCAGCTTTTTAGAACAGAAACCCCTTAAAAGTTTTTTTGAAAATATTTTTTTCCGAGACGTCTCGCGCCGACGCCCATAACTTTTCTTGTACTTGACATTTGTGGAAGCTACGACCGTCAAAATGTAGCCAAAGGGCACCTCTATAGCCTAGTATAGGTCGTTTGGTTTTGATGTTTTTTTCCGTAATGATACTTTTGTTTGGATGAGTCTTATATAGTATACTTTCGCAATCGGCCAGGGTATACAATTTGGCAGGGTATAATACGGGTAGTACGATTATCGATGGCAAACGATGGCTTTAGTGGGGTAGTGTAGCGGCCGATGATCAACGGTTTACGTGTGGGTTCGAGTCCCGTAGCGATTACAGAAACAGACTGTTGAGTTTAGGTTGTTGTGTTGGAGGCAAATGCCGAAGTGAATAGATTTACTACTCTCTGTTGCCCTCCTTGCTCTCCTGGTACTTCTAGAATCGCCTGCTCACCATCCATGATCATTCAACCAATCAGGTGAGAGTTCCTGCGGTTCAGGTGAACCGCTCCTGCAGTTCGAGCTCTCTTGTGAACCGTGCAGAGCCGTGCTCTTCAACACTCCCACTCACGGCTTCTGCTTGGTGACCTTGCTCTTGACACCACTTGCGTCTCGAACTTGAAAGTTTTGGTCCCGAGTCCGCTAGTTGATTCTTCGTATCCACGTAGTCGACCTTGAGCGCTCCGCGTGCCACATTCTCGCGAATGAAATGATGGCGAATATCCACATGCTTTGTCCGAGCGTGATATCTAACGGTACTTGCCAATGCAATTGCACCTTGGTTGTCTTCCCAGACAAGCGTTCCTCCCGCTTGCTCGCGGCTCATGTCCTTCAGCATGACGCGCACCCAAAGCACCTCTTGCGTACACAGGCTTAGAGCCATGTACTGAGCTTATGCAGAACTGAGAGCAACCGTCCTCTGGTATTTGGACTTGAATACCACTGGAGCGTTTCCAATCATCACCATGACTCCAGATACGGAACGTCGGTCATCAGTGTTACTACCCCAGTCAGCGCACGTGAACGCTTCGGCAGTAACCGTTCCTGAACCTCCGTGGTACACAATGCCGTGCTCACGCGTCGACTTCAGGTATCGAAGAGCGCGAATAGCCGCCTCCCAGTGGTGAGCTCCAGGGTTCTCGAGGTAGCATGACAACTGTGTCACCACATATGCGATTTCCGGTCGCGTACAAGTCGTGATGTACATCAGACATCCGACCAGAGAACGATACGGTCGTGACTTCATTTCAGCACGTTCCTTCTTTGTAGTTGGAGATAGCAATTTAGATAGCCTTACGTCAGAAGCGGAAGGGTTCTCAACCAACTTTGCGTTGTGCTGGTTGAATCGTTCAACCACGTCATCGATGTATCTGGTTTGCTTGATCATAAGCGTTTCGACGTTCTTGTCATGATCAATCTCCATACCCAAGATTAATTTCACCACGCCTAGCTCTTTCATCTTGAAGGCGTTCTTAAGTGCCATCTTGACTTCACGATTCTCCAAGCTTGTTTTCGCAGCGATGATCATGTCGTTCACGTATGGGCATACATATACGAGCGCACTTTCCATAGACACACTGGTCTGCACCATAGCTTTTGAAACCATTTTCAAGAATACACGGCGAATTGTCTGTTCCAAGCACCCGCCGCCTGCTTCAAACCGTAGATAGCCTTCTCCAGCCTGCACATCATGCCTTTAGTTCTTCACGCCAAACGGAACGTTCATGTAAACCAACTCCACCAAACCACAGTTCAAAAAATGCGGTATCTGCGTCCAGCTGCTCCATGACGTAGCCGTGTGCTGCTCACACAGCTGGAACAACTCGTATCGAGTTCATGTTTGCCACCAGTGAGTAAGTTTCAAAAAAGTCTATTCCAAACTTCTGCTTGAACCCCTGCGCTACCAGCCGAGCCTTGTACCGGATTACTCGTCCATTCTCGTCACATTTCTTGGCAAATATCCAACGACATCCAATCGGACGGGTAGCCGTTCCACGTGGAACGAGAGTCCACGTCTGGTTCCTGGTGTGCGACAGAAGTTCTGCATCGATCGCCTGACGCCATTCAGCTGCTTCATCACTAGCAACAGCTGGGTAGCCGTTCCACGTGGAACGAGAGTCCACGTCTGGTTCCTGTTGTGCGACAGAAGTTCTGCATCGATCGCCTGACGCCATTCAGCTGCTTCATCACTAGCAACAGCCTTTGCATACGTGTTTGGCGTGTCAGGAACGCCATCAATACTCGCAGCATGTGCAAGTAGTGCCTCAGCGAGCAAGCCTTCTTCGTCAATCCTGGCACGCTTCGGTGATGGGGGCCATCGCATCAGTCGGACTGCTATTCGTCATCAGCGCCCAAGCCATCCCCAAGTAGAAACATAGGTTCACTAGTACGTCTGAAGCGTTCCGTCGCGGGGTGAACCACCAAGCGATCTTCATGAAATGCTTGAGGTGGCGGCTGATGCTCGGTCAGTTCCTGTCCAGTTGAAGTCGGTTCTGGTGGAGGCAGTTGGTGTTGTCTGAGCTCTTGATCATGTCCCACGTCGTTTATCTCCACATCCAGAACAGGTTCTTCGGCAGCTTCTTCCATGGGTTCGTCTATAACCGGCTGGTGTTCTTCAAACAGGGGAACGCTTTCAGGAATACTGTCATTGGCCACATGGATCACCGTTCCAAGCTGCGGCGACTGCGTGTCTAATATACAGTCCACCTCACGCTCGGCCAGCTTGACCGATCGTGATAGTTTTATCGTGGAAGTGTCTAAGTCAAATAAACAGTACCATTTGCGTTCTCAGCGTAACTCAAGAGCATACAGCGGAAACTCTTGGACTCGAGCTTCGTTCTTTTAACATCGTCAATATGGGCGTACCACTCTGACCCAAGCACGCGAAAGTGTTCCATACGAGGCTTATCTTGAATCCTAAATCGTACGGCGTCGAGTCTGCATGCGCCGCGTTGGTCGAACGGTTGATTAGGTACACTGCTGTACTCACAGCTTCTGCCCACCATCAGTCGGCACACCCTTGTAGTGTAGCATGCTCCGTGCCTTCTCCATGATTGTGCGATTCATACGATCCGCCACTCAGTTCTGCTGAGGGCTGTACGGTACAGTTCGTTGGTGCATGATACCGTTCCGACGGCACATATCATCGACCGTCTTGTTCACGAACCCCGTTCCATTGTCTGAACGCATACACTTCGAGCGCTCACCCCATTGATTTTAGTATGACGCTTGGACTCCTTGAGCTTGCGGACCACCTCACTCTTGTTCTTTATGAAGTACGCTACTACATACCGTGAGTAGTCGTCCGCGAATGTCAGCACACATTTGGCACCACCCTTTGAGAGCGTTCTCATTGGGCCCATCACATTCGTGTGTACTAGTTCCAGCAAACGTGATGACTTCGCCAGCGTCCGAGATGGGAAGGATGCTACAGTCTGCTTACCCTTCATACCTCCACATAACGTCTCGATACCTGGCTTGACCGTTTATGGATCGCTGTATCTTGATCAGTGCGTCCTTACTTAGGTGTACCATCCGGGCGTGCCATAGCTCTCACTCACTATTTGCCCCAGAGTACTGTACAAACCGTGCTTCCTCTTGCTGACAGTCAAGCAGGAACGCTTTGCTCACGTTTTTCCCCACAGCAATTGCGCTGCGGTCTCCCCAGATCACACACCACGAACGTTGAAGTTCTACGCTTAATCCACGTTCCGCGAGCCGTCCGACCGACAGCAGGCGTCTGTCGAGTCCTGGGATGTACAAGACGTCCATCATCTTGATGCGTCTATCGTCAAGACCGGTTAACATCACCGTTCCTCTTCCATGAACTTTTAACTTCTTTTCGTCAGCGATAGTCACTTCATTGCCAGTGTTCATGGTCTCGTAGTCGAACAGGTCAGAGCGGTGCGGAGTCTAGCATCACTGAGCGATACTCCCTCACTCCCAAAGAGCTAATAACGTCGGAAATGCTGCGAGCTTGATGGGCCTCTCGAAACTTCCTGTTGGAGTCCCAAGGACCGCTGGTATATGTTCACACCGTGTCAATAGCAAACGACTTGGAGGGGGGTCATCTCGAGGTATATATACGAAGCGACGACAATAACCACCTTGAGTTAAGCTTGAGAGTTGGGAAAACTGTTTCAAGTCCCTTTATTTTCCGAAGGTAGAAAATATGTCGGCAAGGAAACAATCGAGTTGTCATAGAGAGAAACGAGCACTACCACTCACTCGTATCGACGTGATTCTCCGCAAAGCATCATTTTCCTTGTCATCGCTCTTAATATAAATGACATAGCTTTTGCAAGCTCGTCGCACTGCATAGTCAGACTGCTCGTAAATGAACTCACAGACGTTCTCACTCACAAGATTTGCCACATGGGTCATCTCTTTATCGTAGTTAGAATGATGCACAATCGCCAGTTTGTAAAAAGTTTTGAAAAATTCTGTTTGGCTGTAGTTTGGTAGTAAATAATGGATGTTATGCACTCATCTAGTCCCATTTGTGAGTGGAGCATGTATTTAAGTTGTTTCCATTAGGAGTCCAGGCGGTTGTTTGTGTTGTTACCCAGCGTTACTGAACTCTCTCGCGTATAACCGCACCACAGATCACGGCAATTGTTCCAGGTTTTAGCAAAATAAGTATCGAAAGGGTGCGTTGATTCATATATAGTCCAAAATCGTTTTCAGCTACGGTCGGAACGGATACAGCATTACTCAAGTCGGGCACGGTATTACTCAAGTCGGGCACAGTACTACTCAGGTCGGGAACCGCATTACCAAAATTAGGCACATAATTATCCGGGTCGGGCAGAAAACTAACTGTATCGGTCGGAATAATTATGTCATCTCCACCATCCGCACACGTGTCACCGCTACCAGCACCAAAACACACTTTGGTGACTTGATGCATGTACCTCAGATGTTTCATGTACTCGGCCTCCGTTTTCGCGTACACCAATAAATCTACAATGCTTCGGAGTTGTGTTTTTTGCCACGCAGTAAATCCGTAGTCAGCCGACACAATTTCTTCGGACAGGTACTTAATCATGTGAAACTGACAGAGGAGAACCCTAACGCCTGGTAGTTCAGTTTTTAGCACACTCATTTCCGTGAAGTCCTTATCAATAACAACGCACTGAATCTTGGTCCACGCTGGGTTAGCCGACTTGAACGCTTCTATTGCCGTTAAAAATGTTGAGCGTCTCTCGTTCGGTAAGATAGAATGCTGGACGAACTGACCTTTTTCCAAAAGCATTATGTTCCATAAATGAAAACACTTCGTATTTTGAGTCATTCGTGCCGTGCGTTGCGTTAATGAGACATACTTCAGGAAATCTGGAAAACATGTCTCGCATTGACTCTGTTTGCAAGATAAGCATGTAAGAATAGATAAGCAATTCACACGAAATAAGTCAAATTAAATAAATGCATGCAGTAAACATTTAGTGAGGTACCTGTCCAACTGTAGGATCGATGAAAATCCTTCCAACGTTTCCTGGCTCCTCGCAGAACTCGACCATCCACTTTTGAGTCTCTGTGCGCTTGTACAGGAGGGTTGTTCATGTGCTTTGAGCTGCTGAACGATATTATGCACGTCACGAATTGTTGGGTTGCACTTCGAGTACTGTCAGATATATTTCATCATTTTCTTTTCTTTTCCAAAGCTTATCTACTGTGCCGATCACCCCCTTCTCAATAGTTGTGTGGTGAAGCAACTTTCCGGAAGTGATGGAAACAAGAGTGATGGAAGGAAGAATGGCCACGACCCTTGGAGATGGACTTGACCAATATGGACTGGGTCTAGGACGCTATGGATCTGAGATCCGCAGTATATCACGGTGGATCCCGTGTAGGCCACAGATTCAAGATGCACTCACGTTGGAGATCCAAGGTGTTCCATCATGAGGGATCTGGGATCCGCAGTGTACCCCGACGACTATAGACCTCTGATTCGTAAATGCATAGGGAGGTCCGGATCCGTAAGGTACTACGGGATCCAGATCCACCAAGTAACAAGTGAGGATCTAGATCCAGCAGCGGGGATCCAGGATTCGTATCCGCAAGGTTATGGGATCCGGATCCAGCGGCGCGTTACGGGATCCGGATCTGCAAGGTTATGGGATCCAGATCCACCAAGTACCGAGTGAGGATCCAGATCCAGCAACGGGGATCCAAGACCTGGATTCGCAAGGTTATGGGATCCGGATCCACCAGGTACCAAGTGAGGATCCAGATCCAGCAACGCGTTACGGGATCCACGAGCTCTTCACGATGATCATGATTTACAATACGGCGGGATCCAGGATCCACAGGCACATTACAGAGTCAAGATCCAGGCTGTGGATCTGGATCTGGAACAGATCTCAAGATGCGATGGGGATGGTGAAGATTCACGATCATATGATTACGCCAGGTGACAGCAAGTGGATGACCGCCCGACTATAGTGGAACTTATAGATATTTGGAAAAGACAGATATAATCGGTGTGGCCACCTGTATCAGCAGAAAAGAAGATAAGGTGTAGGATGGTAATTTAACAATAAATCAGAACTGCATTTGCCCCTTAGACCACAAGTGTCTTTCGATCGCCTGGAAGAGGAACTCTCTACATTGGCCACGCGCGTATTGCTGAACACTGGGGATACTACTCTAAAACTATGAAGTGTACACATGGTCACAAGTACAAGTCTCGCGAAAATGGAGAACGCAAGCACAGGAAGGTACGTGACACGGAGTGCTTAGCCAAAGTGAACGCTCGAGTATCTGAAACGATGTGTGGCACGTGGGAGCTACATATGTCTACTTCTGGCGACCACAATCACGATCTCAGCAGGCACATCTGGGAAAACTACGCTGAAAACAGGACGGTGAAGGACTCGCGGTTGACCGATGATGTTGCTGTGCTGCGCAAAGCTGGAGCAAACGCAAAGGGAATCCTGAGTTATCTCCGAGAGCGGACTGGTAGGTTCGGTGGATAATTGGTAACTATTTGGTGATAATTTGGTAACCTTCTATCTGCTGGTTGCTATTGTTGTTTAGGAAAAAGGACTACTCTGAAAGATGTGCACATCATGGTGCAGGCGCTTAATACGAAGCACAAGGCTGGTCTGACGGATGCACAGCGAGCGTTTGATGTGCTGGACGAATTCTGCAAACAGAATGGCGGAACTCTGCTGACGTATTGGTCGACAGCGATACGAACGTCGCTCGAGTAGTCACGTTTCAGACAGCGAAGACGAAGCGTCTATTTAATGCTTTCCCTTAAGTGGTTCTTGTGAACTCTACGCACAATACGAACGCAAACCGCTACAAGCTGTTCAGCTTGGTACACGATGTCTTCGGAAGGGTATGCTCGTAAAAAATTGAAATTCTGGCATGTACTATAACTTAACTAATTAAAAACCTTCAAGGGTCAATATGTTAATCATGCACTTATAGAAAGCGAACACAAAGTGAACTTGCGTCGAGTTGTGGAGATTTTCAAGCAAAACAACCCTGCTTGGAAAAACGTACGCGTTATACAGCGATGCATGGGAAGGAAGTGCTGGCCGAGATGATTCCGCAAGCCCGCCAGCTTTTGTGCCAGTGGCACGTATTGACCTGGTTTAAGAAGCAGGCAGCGCGTCTTGCCAAGTGAATGAAGAAGGAAGTGAAGGCTTTAATGGGAATTCTCGTATACGCAAAGACTGCAGAGGAGTACGAAAAATGCTAAGGGAGCTTTGCTTAAAAGCTTGGGAGGAGATGAATCGCATCCGCTGTACAAGACCTTCGTTGAGAACTTGGACAATACTCAAGGCGAGTGGGTGTCCTACAAGCGCGGTAATGTTCCGCACCTGACGAATAACACGAACAACCGCATTGAGTCCAAGTGGGGAAAGATAAAAGACGTTATCAAGGACACGTTCTGATCGACCAGCTACTCGAAACGCTAATCACTCTCCAAGAGTACGCAGAGGAACAATACCTGGCCGAATATCACCGCGTTGGTGGGCGACCGAGTGATTTGTGTGGAGATGCCGAACTCGCGTCATTAGGGCTACATATCAGCGAGTTCGCTTACAAAATGGTGTATCACCAGCATTCGCTGGCAACTGGGTCGAAAGAAGATTTCGATATTGAATTTGGTGCTCCCGGCAAGGCAATGGTTCGAAGTCCACGTACGGGAAGCGTGAACTGTGTAGATACCAAGGTGAGTAAAACGTTTGGTATAATTTTGAGCTTTTTGTGGTGTACATTTGGTTTGACTTTGTTTGTAAATGAATTTTATTGTAGCGATGCATCTGTGACTGCATCTTCGCCAATACGTGCCTGTCGCCGTGTAGGCACATGATGTTTGTTCGCTATGGGGCCAATTATGAGACTGTCCTCCCCCAATGCGATTTTTTTCGAGCAGATGGATTGTACACAGTCCTGAGAACAACATTGCCGAAGGAGACGTCCTGCCGGGCGGACTCAAGCAAATTACTGTTCCGTCCTTGCAAAGGGAGAAGCCGATTTCTCGGGACGTGATGTATAACGAAACGAAAGCGCTTGCAGAAAAAATAGTTGATCGCATGGCGCTGCAGTCCAGTCCTACATACCGAGTCGCGCACCAGTGGCTTTTGGATTTCTACGAAGCTTTGAATAGCGGAACTGTGGTTGATTTTGCTCAACGCGAAACACTTATGTGTCCAGGCCTATCCCAAGTGGCATCTGTCGGAGGCGCTCGACTGTCAAAATTATCATTTGACGGTGACACGCAGTGGGATATCCCCCTGAAAGATCAGGATATAATCCTGCCATCACGAAAAGAACCAGATATTAAGATTGAAAAAAATGATGTAATTCTAAACAAGGTCGCTGTGACTCTGCGAAAAGGAACTGTTACCGTTGGAAAATCCCAAGCTGGCGGCCGCAACGAAGCGAATGAAGTTCCTACACAAGAAACCACACGATTACCAAAAGATACCAAAATTACACTAACTGCTATTGGAGTTGGAGTAAGCGAAGAAGTAGAGCCTGCGAAGGATCCGTGGGGCTTTTCGGAGCGACCTCTCGTTAATGGAATGACTAAACAGCAGCGGAAGAGGGTCAAGGGGAAAAAGAACGGAAATCGGGACGTGCACTAGCTGCAATGTTCAGACAGACGACTTTCAAGATCAAAACGACTCTTAGTGATGCTGCAGCTGCGCTGCAGGGCTCCTACAATGTTTTTCGGGCCAAACCGATTCTAGATGCGCTAGATCTGCCCTGTGTTGAGGTTCGCGAGTCAGTTTTGGTGAGACCCTTCAATGTTGGACAGTCGGTTCCGATTATTAAGGGAATTCCTCAAGTCGAGAAGATCTTGGAAGGTATACAGGCGATCCGAGAGAGCGACAACATTGACCTTCTGGCGTACTGGCCTGACTTCGGGTGCGCTACTTTCGACCAGCTGGACACTATGCTGGACGTTGTTTATGCTCGAAACCACTTCGAGCTGGCGGCTTTTACTTTGGCATGGATTGACCAGTTGGAATGGCGAGTCGGAGACCTTCGTGCTCCCTTTCATGATACCAGCAGCGTCACAAAGGTATGCAATTCCTAGATCCTGATGTTTCTTGCAACTAACTTTATTATGTGATTTGCGTTGAAGACCGAGTACAAGAACTGCGTAAAGACTCTCAACCTTGGACCTACATACTTAGGAACGGAAACGATACTCGGACACAAAATTCTGGATCTGCGTGAAAATTTATGGCTGCACTCGACCTCGATACTGTTGTCACTTATGGTATTGAAAGAGGCGTATCCAGATGTTGTCATTGTGGATCCAAGCTATCACGCGTTTGCAAAACTTGAGCAAAAAAGACGAGTCGCCGGTGGTTCGGGGGCTAGTAATCCCCAGTTTTTGAGAGTGATCG
>JAIKVB010000683.1:0-13705 GCA_024679045.1 Phytophthora brassicae
TCAAAGTTAAGCGAACAATGCAAGAGTTGGGTGTCACAAAGGTGTACAACACAGACCAGACAGGTAAACATGCTGTTTATAATTATTGTGCTTACGATCTAATGTTTTATTTCTGTGTTGTAGCTGCTTTCTTTGATTTCTGCCAACTAGAACTGTCAACAAGAAGGGCCCCAAGACGGTATGGGTGAAGTGCGCAGGCAAGGATAAAGAAAGAGCAACATTAATGCATCTGGGTGACTCTGAAGGGGTCAAGTATCGACCATTTGTCGTGTTTAAGACAGTGCCATCAAAAGTTCTTGAAATGTTTGAAGAAAACATGAAGCGGCGCAACGGATTTGGCCGTCGTATTTGGGACGATGTCGGGCCCGCTATACAAAACTACAGTCTGGAAATCTACGGGAACCGAGCAGGTATGTGGCTGTCAGCTCAAATTTAATCTGGTGTTGCTATATTTGTACTAAATTCTAAAATTAAATCTGATGTTGCTTTTTTTCTACTAAATTTAGGCTGGTGGAACGGTTACCTGTCTCTTCAGTTTCTGGAATATCATTTCGGTGCGCGTGCAGACATGAGTCAGCCGATATTGCTACTGTGGGACGACTTCTCTGGCCACTGGACAGAATGCGTCTCATATGCAGACTCAATCAACGTGGTGCTTCTAAAAGTACCCCCAAGCGCCATCTCGGTCAGCCAACCTGCTGACGTTGCGTGGAATAGGCCATTCAAAGCACGCCTCCGTGCTTGCTGGGTCGCTAGCCTTCGCGCCCAGGTACGTGCTCGTGTCAACGGCGCCCCGTTTTCGATGAAGGCGCCGGACCGTATCGTGATGGCCAAATGGATTAAGGAGGCATGGGATGGACTCACGAGCGAGACCATTGCGGCAGGCTACAGCAAGTGCTACGGAGAGTTAGTTAGTGGGAGGGTTGTCGTTTTGATCGGTTTGCTGGAGTGGCAGTGCGTTCTAGACAGAGAGGTTGGTGAGGTTGAGTCAGACGATGACATGGATGCCTAAAAATAGAAATCTGTCCCTTCATATAAAATCGTACTTTTCATTTCTGCCACGGTAATTATGTAGCCAAGTGTACACGGTATTTGGTGTAGACCTGTGTACCCTGTACATGGGTGACCGTAATAAGCCGAGGAATTCGGTAAAGTAAAAAAAACTCGACCCCTTTTACGATCAGTTGCCATTGGCCAAAACTAAAAATGCAACCGGAAAAATAAAATTTGCACAAAACTAATACCAACTGACACATCACTGAAAGATTGAAAAGCGCATGTATTTTTTAAGTATCTACACCATCACTTCCGGGTCCTTCGGCTTCATCGTTTAATGAATGCAACAATGGCGGGAAAGTTTGGTTTGGCACCAGCATGGCGCGCTGTCCAGCAAAGTTAAAGATCGCGCATATTGGCTAAAATTAATAAAATGTCACTTTTCTTTTATACTTGAGTTCAACCTTTGACTGTAGGGGGGTCGAGTTTTTGTGGGGGTCGAGTTTCACCGTCGTTGTCTGTATATCGGTCTTTTATTGAAATTTGGCCTAAATAGGCTTTTTCATAAAAAGGGTGCAAAGACTAATTTGCCTTTTGGGGGATGCACTGGCTAAAATATTAGAGAGTGACTATCGTACCCGGCTGGAAAGGGAGCGGGTGAAAAGAACATAAAAGGACCAACGGAGGTGAGCGGTTGCGAGCGTGCGTAGCCACAGCAAACCCTCGCGGGGTGCCCGCGAAGCAGGGCCGCGAGGTATTTGCGTAGGCGGGCCCAGCACCGAGCTTTCCGGCGAGCCGAGCACTGTACTCACCAGGAATTAGAATCTTTTTATCGCAGGAGCGCAGCGACTGCCTTTGCGAAGCAAAGTTAAAAACCGCAACGACATCGGTCCTGTAGGATGATGAGCAAAAGATGCGTGATGAGCAGTCCATACAAACTTGAAGCTTGAAACATTATGTGACCACTCCAGTCGGGCACAGTAACACGTGCCAAAATGTTAACACCTTGGTTCCGAACGTCGTAGGATTCGACATGTCTATTTTTCAATGTCGTAGCTTACGACATAGTGCGATTTATAATAGAAAATGACAAAGACTATTATTACAAATTTAAGAGCGGGTTTACGACGGGTGTCATGGCCTTCAAATCTCGAAAGCTGGAGATGTCGACAGATATTATATCACCCTGCCTCACCCACTTAACCCTTCCCTGTAGGGTTAACCCTATAGGGCCGAGCGAGATGTCACCACGGCTGGTCCTGGGTTTAAGCCCGCGTGCTCCGCACACGGATCTTAAACCGCAGGTGTTGTTTTGGATTGCCGAGCTTCATTGGGCAACACCACCTACATGAAAGGAGAAATTACATTCACTCTTGGTCCACATACAAAGTTAAGATGTTACACCGGCTCTATTAGTTGTAATTTAGTCACTCTCAATAGAAAATGGCTCAAATGCGATTTTCGCATACTCTAATAAAGTGTTTTTCTAGCAATAGCTGCCAGAGAGGTCTCTGCGACAAGTTCACAAAACCGGGTCAGGGAAGGGTTCAGGTGGTCAGCCTGGTCCAGACCCCTCATTAGAGATTTTGCTTGCTGTCGAGCATGCGGTCCAGTAACCACGGGAAAACCCGCCGCCCCAGCTGCAGCAGCACACGACGTTGGCTTCGGACACTTATGGCGGCAGCGGGATGGAGGTCCAAGCGGCTGACGAAATCCAGACCAAGTGGACGTATACTAGTCCAGACGGCGCGAGCGTGTTGATAGGTGAGGATGCTATTGTGGAGTACGCCTTCCAGTCGGGCTTGCTAGCTGATGGGGAGGACGATTCGGCCGAAACAGTAGAAGATAGTCCGACTGGGCATGTAGGAGAGAAAACGGTACTCATGCGCATGTAGAAGAGGAAGGCGATGATGGTGGTGATGACGACGCCACCATTCGACCCTCGCAGATCGACACAAGTGTTCTGCGACAGCAGAACACTATCGAAGAGATGTTTGGTGTTTCAGATGCATCGGAGCCTGAGTTCTCACAGACTGCTGTAGCGAGAGCATTAAATGCTCTTTTTTTTCACTCTCCAACCCCGACGCCTCCAAAGAGATCACAATTTGGTCTCTCTCCGATAGACCTGCAAGCTGACGAGGAGCACCGAAACGCAGCGGCCAGTTTGCACATGCTGTCGGAGGCGTCGGGGTTGGAGAGTGAGGGGGGAGGGGGGCACGAACGCGTTGTCACTCCACCCACCCACCACGGCGATCTCGCATCCCGCCTAAACTCAGCGCTGACGTGAATTCGTTGCTGGATGGAGAGAGCAGCAGTGAGTACGAGCGATGGTGTAGGCATCTGCGATGTCAACCGCGATTCTGAATGCGACGAGTTTGATGAGGATGGTGATGAAATCTCTGACAGTGACGGGGGAGATGGATCAAGCCTTCCCCGCGTCACTTCATGTTGCCGGCGACAATGTACTAAGCAAAAAGGAGCTGAAGGAGCGCACGGAAGCTGTGCGGATGATGCGGTGGACCCCAGTCTTGACAGAGTCGAGATCGATACTCCTCCGTATCCTGGCCTGGGTGCGGAGGAGTCTAGACCTGTCGGTGCGGTGCTTGACGTGTGGCGGTCGCCACTGCTGACACTATTCTACTTCATGCCGAAACCCCTGTGGGCTTCAATCACTACGGAGACTAACCGCTACAGTTTGCAGCAGGTACAAAGGCGAGCAGAAGGGATGGCTGCGCGGCAGACTGGACGACAGCGTGAGATCGTCGTACAAATAGCTCGGCGCCTGAAAGCAGCCCAAACTTACGGTTAACATGAGATTCTTCATGTGATTGGGCTTCTAGTTGCGCGCATGATGTGTCCCCAGAAGAAGCGATTCTCTGCGCATTGGTCCATGGCCGAGGACGGGCCATACCAGCCGGGCTATTTGGGCGCTACATGACGCGTGACCGCTGCCAAAACATTCTACGTGACCTTCACTTTGTAGAGAACACCGCAGACCACGGCCGCGATAAGCTGTGGAAGCTGCGTCATGTAGTAGACGAGATACAAGAGCGCTTCTTGGCAGGTTGGTCTCTACCAGCCATCTTTTCATTTGATGAAGGCGTACTTCCCGCCACCTCGAAGCGCAACACCACTCGCATGTTCATGTCGGACAAGCCGTATCGATACAGCTCCAAATTGTTTATGTTGTGTGACGCGAAGACCGCGTATTGCCACAGGTATTTTTGTATTTTTTTCTTTGTCGTAACTTACGGCTTACAGCGGATACTAATATATACTTATGTCGTAACTGTTCTAGATTTGAAGTTTATGTAGGCAAGCGTAACAACGTGGATGGAAACGATACTGGAATTGACTTCAAGACTGGAGCAGCAGCCGTCCTGCGGAACCTGAAGATTGCGCTCATTCCTCAATCGCGCCACAAGTGGCATGCTGTCGACATTGAAAGATACTACTCTTCCATTCTTCTTGCCGTGGAGCTGCTGAAGTTGAACATTTACGTGGTAGGATCAATTATGATGAACCGTTTGGGATTCAACAAGTGCATCAAGTCAGATAGAAAGAGCAGCCCAGCAAGCATCTCGCGTGGCTCCTTCGTCTTGTCACGGTTCCCACCATGATCTCGTGCATCTTGTGGGACCGAAAGCCTGTCTACTACCTCTGTAATGGGGCCGGTCCCAGACAAGTGGATTGTGATGAATCTGATGTGTCGTACACATTGAGATTTTACCCTGATGGGTTCAAACCTCACCTTATCGCTACCGCTTGTAATTATCGCGATACCTCGTATCCTGCTAAGTACGGTTCGTACTTATGACAAGCACATGTCCTCCACTCCACTCATTGTCTATTGGTGATTATAAAAGTGTGCGTTATCTAAAACAGATTACAGTACTACATCTTCATTAACTATAATAATATACTCAGTTTAAATCTAACCTACAAGTGTGCAAGTTAATTAGGAGGGCTTCCTAATTAGCTATAAGAAGGCAGGGCTTTCTTCGGCTATCTTCGGACAGAGACGCAGGGCGTCTGTCAAGGTTTAAAGCTACGCTTCCTCTAAGCTAACGTGTGTGTGATCCCCGTCACAACCTCTGCACAGGCTCCGTCATGACGCCGTCCACGATTGAGAGGAAGATCAAGCGGGTGGGCGCAATACAAGTGAGGTGTCCTCGGTCTGTAAACGACTACCAGAACTGGATGGGTGGAGTTGATCGCCACGATCAATTCCTTCTCCAGAGCTACTCTCTTCAAATGTACACGACGTTTACAAAATACTACAAGGGCTTGTTCTTGGGGTTCTTGGACCTGGCGCTAGTGAACGCATACCTGACTCACAAAGAGGCGACCAGGATCAAGGGAACAGTCGCCATGAAACGCTCCGAGTGGTTTTCAGTCTTGTAGAACCAGCTCCTCCAACTCAAGGCCGAGGACTGTGTAGGGGTTCCAGATACGCCACCTATGTCCAGCCAGAAACATAGGCGGGCACCAGTCCGCCTGACACACGCGCTCCAGCAGTCCGAAGACTGGGTCACCATCAGCGGCGCTCAGAAGCGCCGCCAACGGTCGTGCCTTGTCTGTGCGCTCTTGCGCACAGACAAGAAAAATAATTTCGCTTCAACTTACTTCTGCGAGCGTTGTTCCATCGGCAACGCAAAGTGTTGGTTGTGTAACAAGATCCGCCGCGAGTACAAGGGCGTCTCCAAGACCTGTTTTTAGATCTGGCACGACGACTTCAGCGCAGGGCAGGACATTCCGGACAACTCGGGGAAGCGCGTCGTGCTGCGCCGAACCGCTAAGAAAGCAGGAAAGCGCAAGAAGACACAGCGCGAGATCTGGCACGACGACTTCAGCGCAGGGCAGGACATTCCGGACAACCTGGGGAAGCGCGTCGTGCTGCGCCGAACCGCTAAGAAAGCAGGAAAGCGCAAGAAGACACAGCGCGAATTACAGCTTCCCCACGTAGAAGTAAGCGATAGCGGCGACGCTGACAATGACAGCAATGGATAGTGAACATGTAGGCTGCGTTTCAGTTGATGAGTAGTGAGCTTCGTGTGGTCGAATGCAAAATTTGTTGAGCTGACGTACCATCTTTCTTGTATTTTCTGAAATGAGTTGCAAGACAGTGCACCTCCTTAGCCATCTGTTGAGTGCAAGTGGAGTCTGTTACGACATTGACCGGCTATTGATCTATCACAATTCCGTATCACGTACGACATTCGCACGAAAACCTGCTGACAATTTATACATCTATCCCCACATCAAACACATGGCCAATAGAAATACCAAGTTCTTTTGTATGTCATATCTTACGACATGCGCTTACGCGTCTGAGACTAGTACCGTTCGGAGACAAGGTGTTAACATTATGAGGAGTTTCGCTGAGGGCAGTAGAAGTGTTCGTTTGAGACTGCGGCAAACAAAATGTTACTAATGCGCCTTTTAGAGTTATCGAGATAATCGCCAACCAGTGATTTCGTACTTAAGTGAATTTCAAGAAAATTGAAAATGAGAAAAACATTTCGACATATGAAGCGTTTGGGTGTCCAAGTCCGGAGAAGTTCCGATATTATCTCGGTATTGAAATATATATATGAATTGGCTAACTATTTGCTAGTTGTCCGCTGCACTGAAGAACTGCCGGATCGACGGCTGCTTCGTCTTTACCTTCTTTCCGTTCTTGGGGCGACTGGGTTTTCTCTTTTGGTTTAAGGATATCGCCCCAGCTACTGTTGGTTCGTGCGTAGTTGGAGCGCTGACAATCGAATTAGGAACCGAGGGATAGTAGCTCAAATACTCCTGCGGAATCGAAAAATATTTTGCAGAGAGTGACTTCATCTTCTTCTCGGAGATGGCCTTGGTAGTGTGTCGTGGTAGTTGTGAGCGGCAGGTGGAGGTTTCCCAAATACTTCGAGCTGCTGACCCAAACAGCTCGTGGATAACCGTCTTACGAATCGAGCTGATGTTGCGAGGGTCGATCATCTCAAACGTGATAGCATCTTTGTCCGGTGTATCTACATTTTTTCGTGCTGTGCAAACATCTTCGTATATCTCGAATATATATTTTGGCGTGTACCCCTGCGGATGGTGGTACAAAGTACTTGCCGAGAATCGTTCTCCCTCGGTGTAAAATGGATGTGTTGACTCATTGTGGTCGAGAAAGATGCCATGTACACTTTTTACTTTTTTGATCTCGTCAACAAGCAACGACGGTGTGTAGATGTTACTTCCTCTCATAGTGAGCGGCATCAAGCTATAACGCGATCAGCAATATTATGAGAGTGGCCGGGTAAAAAGAAGCACATAACTACTTTCTTGTACGGGAAATTTACGGACATCATCGCGAAAAACATCATCACAACTCTCAATTTAATCTGTCCCACACAGTTGTCGAGCAAGCTGAAGCTTATCTCGGCTGCTGAATTGCCATTGGCCGCGTCTTTTTGGATGGTCGTCAAATGATACAGCAGTCGACGACTACAAAGTGCGTTAGCATCTTTTCCTTGAGCCACTCGTCGTTGAAATATACGTTGTTTCGATTGTTTGTGATATCCGCCACGACAAAATTTTGTATAATCAGATTACTGTTGAAGTTATTTGCTGATGGTCGTGAATGTCCGTAATCCGGCATCGAAATGCCACCGCCGAAGTCCTTTGCTTAAATTTGCACAAGACACGGTAATGGGGCAGTACCAGGTTCGACGTTGCCACCATCAGCCTCAATTTCATCATTGGCTATTGTTGCAGCGTCGAATGTGTCAGGAATAATCTCATGTGGAAGCGTTTGCTGGTACGTGCAAAGTTGTGTAGTCTTTAATGAAAGAAGAAACAAACCTCCGCTGGGCTATGGCTTCACCAAGATGGGTACGTTTTCCAGTAACAGCGTCTGTTTCTGATCTTCGGAGAGCTCAGGTTCGTGTAGTTGAATTTTGAGCCGAACGCAACAGTCGCAGACATCCTCTGCTGTTCGGGTCGATCGATCCCGCGTAGAGAGAATGACATAGCTTGTCTAGTTGTGCTGTAACGGGTTGGTTACAGTTACATATCAGTTAAAACTAGAGACACAAAAGTGGATATAAATACATAATTAGGTACGCTAGCGTGTGCTTCGTGTAGTCCTGTCATTGGTCGAAATTGGGTAGCCATTTCAACCAATCAGACGCCAGTTTGTATTTGAGTGGTAAATCAGAGTTTCATTTGTTACGAAGTCCCTACTTGAATTAGTCTATCTACGCTTCCTCGCATCTATAGAGTACGCTACATAACGGACACACCCGGCCCGTTATACCTGGTAGCACTTTGTAGTCCTTCCAACGACCAAGATCAAGATGAGCCAAGTTATGGGTACCGACGGCACGCTGGAGCACGCGAGCTTTCCTCGTCTCACTCGGATTGAGTGGGACGCGCTTCATCGCCTCGCCGAGGTTACCGGCGAGGCCGTCGTCGCGACGTTGCTGAGTTCTGCAACGCCTGAGGTCCAGCGTCAAGCCGCCCAAGAGCTCATGGAACGAGAGCTCGCCTAAGCCAAACGGCGAGTATCAACTCCCTCGCGTTCCACGAGAGTCGATGTCGTCAAGATGGACACCTCCACGTACTCCGGCGTCGGCGAAGATCGGCTGCCTCTGAATCGGTGGTTCCGCGAAATCGACATCGCTACCGCCTCGAGACTCCTCGAGGCTGAATCGGCGAAGGTGAACTACTTGCTTTTCCGATTGACCGGGAAGCCAACGAATGGACGCTCGGTCGACTGGTGACCGACGCCACCGCCTTCACGACTCTGGATGCCATTCACAGTGATCTTCGCCTTGCTTTCGAGTCCCCGCAAGATGAGTGGCGCTCGTGTGCTGTTATTTGCCCTTCAACAAGGCAAGTTCGCTATGCGCGACTACGTACAGAAACCCGTCATATGGTGTCGTGTATTGTCACGAACCCGATCGACGCTGATTCTCAAGTGCACGTGTTCATACGTCGGTATGCGTGAGGGCATGACACGGTACTGCCTCACGAGCGCGGAGCTGAAGACACTAGAATCGGCATTCACCCCCGCTCTTCGCGAAGACTATACCCTTCTCAAGTGCACGTGTTCATACGTCGGTATGCGTGAGGGCATGACACGGTACTGCCCCACGAGCGCGGAGCTGAAGACACTAGAATCGGCATTCACCCCCGCTCTTCGCGAAGACTATACCTTTGCGTCGTCATACGCACAGTTACTGACGCTGGATGCTCAGTCATCAGGTCTCAAGCCTATGAAGATCGACGCCATCGAAGCCGAGTCGAGATCAAGGGGAACCTCGACTAATCGCAGAGCTCGATTCGAAAATGGCGATCGCCAGCTGACCTGCTTCCGGTGTCGCAAGTCCGGGCATCGTGCAGCTACCTGTCGTGTTCCGGCTCCAGTCCTGGCAAGTGTCGAGGTCGTCGGCGGGGCCGACGACAAGTTCTTGTCCGCCCTTCCAAAAAAACGGACGGGACCAGTAAGTGCGGGGATCCCTAGTGGCTGGAATGGAGGACCCGGTCCACCGGTGACTACCTGTCTTCCTAGCTCCCCTGTGCTCCATGCACACTTTAATGCCACCACCACGGGCGACTCGAGACTGATCATCATCAGTCTCCATGTCGCCGGCGTGGAACGACCGTTCCGTGCGTTGCTGGACTCTGGATCCTCGAATAGCTTCATTCGAGACGACTGTCTTACCCTTCTCCCGTCACGCATCGGTGTTCGTCACGGCCCGGGTGGCATCGTAGTGCAGTTGGCAGACGGCAAGCCTCTTCGCATCCCGCGACGGGCTGTGTCAGACTCATAGACCACTTCGTCATTAAGACCCAACCCCATGAGTTGCTCACTCGCACTGCGTGTCGGGGCCATGTTCTTGGTCTCGCGTTGTCGACGTCTCTGGGAGTGACACACTGAGAGTGGAAATTGTGGGGTGAAAGTGAGCTCCAGATCGTCAGTCCGATTAGCTCTTAGTGCTGAGGACACACCCGATATCGGAGAGCAGCTTGATAAACTGTGGTCTGGAGACCGAAATGTGTTCTGAAGCATACACAGTTAAGCTCGGGTGCACTTGGAAAGTCCTGAGTAACTGTCTTGAGCTATCACAGAGGGGACCCCGTCCCACGTCACGCGTTCAGTTGAACTGACCTTGCTTGAGGCAATATGACGAGTGGAGACACGTGGTGTTATCAGTCTGGTGGGGGAGAGTGTAACGGGGCTACTCTAGGGGTACGGTTGATGTGATACACATAATATCAAATCCCTCCCTAACTTAATAATATGATACCTGATAGTTAATAAGTAAGCTCGCAGCCACTCGCTATGCATTTGACTATGTTTCACTATGACATATAGTGAACTTTATAGATTTACATACACCAAACGGGAATTGCCGACATAAATAATAGAAACAGTTAATCTTTTGAAACGAAGAGTTCGGTCGCGTTATATTTAAGGCTCCAATTACTCTTGTAAGCTACTGCCTTACGCTCGCTATATGTTCTCGTGTAAAACTTAAAGGTTGCTAACCTGCTTAAGACTCTAGGAGTCGCTAAAATCTTTCTTTACGCTAAAGTCTACGGCATCCCTGTTGCACTGACCTTGAGTGGGGGCTGCTTTCGTGTGCTTCATGGGAAAGGAAGCCGGCGGAGAAGGCCGCTCTACAGCTATTTGCTGTTGGCGCTCCATCGGAGCTTCCAGTCGAGGACGAGGATGATAGATCTTTCGTTAATCGAATCCGGAAACAACGTCGCCTAGAGTAGAGCGGGAACCATTTCGACGTATCCCGCCCACTTCGAATGTGGTTTTTACCGCATCACGTTTGGCCATGAGCGTAATGGGTTACACCCAATCACATTCGAGCAGCATTTTTACTACGCAAGCTCTTGGGATGTAGGTACTGTTGAGAGTTTGCACAGCTATAAATGTAACATGAAGTCATGAGCTCTCATAATTGCATTTATGATGTGTTAATGGGTCTGCAAGCCATTATTTTTGTAGATGATTGTCCGTGCCGTGCATAAGTATTTATTTGTCGAAGCCGAGCACATAAATTTACATGTCATATTCGGCGGCCCTGTTCATTTTACGCAGCAGCATGTGGGCTCGTATTTGAACACGATCTGGGACGACCTATGGAGGGAATGTACGCCCGGCCTGTCACCGAGTTCTCTTCTGTGATCGAACGGCCCAGGAGATTACTATGGAGGAGAAAAGTGGACAACCCGTCCGTGAATGGAGCCAACTCTCTGGAAGCTTTACCTACGAAATGGGTATGTCACATCTCGTGTCTTTTTGTCCAATGAAAAAATTCTGAGGGCACTGTCGATTTTGATATTACTGTCAGACACAAGTCGAAGTACGTCACGGCTCTGTAGTCTATTCTTCTGCTCCGTGGGCAGCGGCGTCTGTCCAGCGTCGATCCAAGTATATGCGTGGTCCGCACTGGTCGCAGGCTGCCATAATCAGACCTCTTCTATTTAGGCTCTCTGCCTAGTTTAACTTTTTTTAGTTAGGCAGTCAAATAATTACCAATTCGCCACTGCGAAACAGAATGTTAGCAGTAGTAAATTAGGCATTACTAAATTAGGCATTAGTAGGACTTGATTAAAGTATGCTAACAGATGATATCGTGACGTAAACTTTATTTTCACTTCAGCGAAATGTTGTCTCATCAGTGCTCATCGGATGAGACAGCAACTGCGTAGGCTAAATGTGGAGAGTTGCTACGCCTGCAGCTGACCTCTAAAGCATAGTTGCTAAGCGAGCATCCATGAGAGTTCGTAACACATTCCCACGAGCTGAAGTCGCTTTCTACAGTATGCGTGCCAGGCGAAATTGATGGTAACCTCACGAGAAATGAAGTAAAAATAATAAGTCTGAAAGACTTGGGTGCCACCAGTACCTTAAGCAGCCGTGAGCAGGGGGGTAGCACGACAGGATAAGAGCACGCAGGACAGATGAAGATACTCGAGCGAGCGAGGACGTTGAAGATGCAGCAAAGGTGAAGTTATTGCAGGATGACGAAGGGCCGCGATGGAGCAGGACGAACGAGATCTCAAGATTGGACGGCTTAGAATAGCTGCCACCGGTCGTGGGTGTGAACCCAAAGAAGCGGAAAGAAGTAAGAGATGAGGAGGAAACCGCTCAGTCCCTTTTTAGCAGCAGAAGAGAGTGAACTACCAGTGAATATATAAAAGTGCATTAGCGAGTCGCGGTGATTGTTAACGCCGAAGTACAAATAGTCAGCCGTAGACGCCGAGCAAAGAAGCCTCAGCAAAAGCGTACGCCTAGGTCGGAAGTGTGTGAACGACGCCGGTATCAGCAGCCCGGTATTTAGTTGCAGCGCGGTATCAGCATCCCGAACAGGTGACTTGGCAGTCAAGAGTGGTATCGTAGTCCCCGGGTAGATTAGCCCCGGATTGGCGGAGTCCCTGAGCAACTAGTAGATAGAGAGAGAAAAAATCTTCCAACCGAAAGCAAAGCCCTTGAGCGGCCACGCGGAGAGTGAAAGTGAGCTGTTGTGTATATTTGCTTTGTATTGAGTTTAGTCATCAGCAGACGACGGACAGTACCACCGGATTCAGTCCCTAGCTAAGGACAGATCTGGCACGGTACGGAGTGTGTACGCGTAATTGAGGGCGAAAATTACTGAAGAGTAACAAATTATTTCTGTGTACCACGCCAATCCATGCTTGAACGATTTCTGCTCTGGCAGAATTGTTAACTGCACTTTTAAATCCTCGTCGTCAAGATAATCAGCTTTCAGAAGCTTGAATTGTTTCCACACCTTATCGCACGCATTGATTCCGTAATGAGCCTTTTTCGGCTACTATATATCAAAAGCAGTTGACGAAATTCTGTTATATCGCAGTCAATAACATCTCTTGGCATAGTCGGGATAATTCCAACAGCTTCATTGTTCACTTCGATTTGAATGTCTGTAACCCCTTAATAAATACAAGTAGGGCTCGAGATTATTCATCTACCAGCGAAAGTCGTTCATTTTCGTTCAGCTTCCCATCAAACGTTGCCGTGGAGTTTAAGGATGTGAGTCGATAATGGTGGATTGGTAGCTTGAGCATGGAATTTAATTTGCATGCGTTTAGACAGCAATGTATCCGCGCTTGTCAGCAACTGCGCTTGTAAAGCATCCTTAGCAGCGCTATTAAAGGGCTTGAACAATGAAACATCAAGTTGCAGCAGACTACCCTCATCGCCAATTGATTCTAAGATGAAATACCCCGTCAAATATGATCAAAGACAAGAAAATCAGTTTAACAAAAAATCAGATAGTAAAAGCAAGACACTTACCGTATATCGAAGTGGTCTTGGTACTTGAAACATTTTCAGCCAGAGACGAAAGACACATCCATTACTAAAACCTTTTGGAGCACCAGTCACGCAAGCATCTGGGATGAAGATAGCAGCCACTTCTGCCTTGTAAAAGGTATTTCCTGGCAAATGATGAGAGGCGGTATCGTGTCGCCGGCAGCGTTCACAGCAGCAATCACAGTCGTGTGGAAATTAGGGGGTATTTGTTTATATATATTTCTTAGATACTTTGAGGGCTAGTACATCCCGTGTCGTGCCTTTCGGCATGAAAGACGTTTTCCACGTAAACAACTCGGTCGGCTGAGAGCTTCAGCTCGATCACACGCTTGACCATGGCGTGAAACAGGTCGCGGATGGAATCCTAGTCGACCGCGTTGT
>JAIKVB010000684.1:0-20921 GCA_024679045.1 Phytophthora brassicae
GCAACCTGGGACTTCAGTAGGGTGTTCTTGTCCCCTCAACGAGCAACCCGACTCTTTGGACCAAATCTCGAGTCAACGACTGGACTACCAACATTCCGGTCGTCGATCGTCCCGGTCGTCTTAAGTGCGGTGTGTACGCGCCAGTTGGGCCAGTCCTTGTTGTAGCCTAGTATAGGATGGCCTAGTTGAGGTTCCGACCGAATCTCGCGTTCACTACACCACACTTGGCTCGGGCCAGTTTGACATCATCGGTGCCAGTTGCAACATTCTTTAGCTGAGCCAGCAGCGATCCCCGCCGAATATTGCCTTTGACTGTGAATAGCTTCTGGGGCCGGTAGAACTTGTGGAACTTGTCCCAGCAAGTCCATGACTGGTGTGGAAACATCCACGCAGGAGGCGGCTGCTCGTTGACCTCTCAGCACAGGCAGACGTCGTGGGTGAAACAGTAGGTAGTCACCTCCGTCGAATAGCGTTTTCCCACCTACAAATAATACATCTGCGTCTCTTCCGGCTCTTCTTGTCGTGATTTTTTTGGAGGCGACGGCAGTGCACCGTCGGAGAGGGCTGGTGGCGCTGGAGCTGGGGGTCGAGCGTAGTATTGGTGTGACGCTGGATTCTTCACCGACGCCTAAATTTCCGTCTATCAACTGTGCTCCGAATATCATTCGGCTCTCGCTCGGAGCTTCAGCCCACTTGCCGTTCATATCAGCTCACTAGCCAGGTCCATTACAAATTGTTTGTGCGCGTCACGCGCAGTAGGATCAGATTTTACTAATCGGCGCGTCAGGTACGCGTTCGCCCGCGCAATATCGATCACGGCCAGTGCCAGTTTCTTGTGCCACCGCTTGTACGAGTGGCCGTCAGCAATAGAAAATCTGCCTTTGATCTGGCCCAATCTATCCACTCCTTGCACGTTTTGATTGTACTGTCCAATACAGTTCGGAGCCGCAAACTCCGTGGAAGCGTTGCCGACCATCCGGCTGACGGGTGTGATTGTCGACGCATCAGCGTTCGACACCATATTCACGGCGTCTCCGTCGCACCATGAAGCAGCAATCATACTTAGATCACTGGAGATGGCCTGGAGGAGATCCCCACGAGTACACTTGTTCTCATCAAGGATCGTGTGTCGGGTGAAATGCTTTGAGTTTGATTTGATGGTGCCTCGGACTTACAGGCCTTTGAGTTCGAGCTCTTGGAGTAACTGCACTGAAGTGTAGTAATTGTCCATGTTCACGATGCGCTTAGTGCCAAACAGTGACCTCATCACCCCCAGCAGATGCTGTCTTATCTTTGACACCTTGTCAAATTCCTCCCGCAGCGACTGCGCTTCTTCGAGTCCCACCACACCATCTAGCCGGTCGCTAGCATCGCATCTTTTACAATGCATCTTGTAGTTAAGTGCTATCCAAGTTGTAAAGCAGCAGACAACGTAGAATCGGAAATGATATTTCCCAGTTGGCTTCATAGGATTGAATACAATCATATGCCTTCCTTACCGAGACCTGCAAGCTACGCTGGCCTCGTCCAGAGCCACATTCCTCCAAACCTTGATGTATAACCCACCGGTAACTTTCAGCAGGTTCAGCAGAGGCCTAATGCGGGCAGCAGCGTCGCGATCCAACGTGGTTGGATTCGCGTTGAAACTCAGGCAGCGTCGTAGTAGGTTGTAGCGATTGAGCGTCATCACACTGTCTAACGAAATTGCACTGCCGCCAAAAATCATGTCTTCTGGTTCCTCGCCCCAGTAGTTTGCATATTCGCACTTATTGTTGAGCGCCATGTAGAACATATTGCCTAGGAAGGCCATTAGCTCTGTGAGTGTGAACGGAGACGAAATCTTGACGCTGTAGGACACCGCGTACTTGTTGGTCTCAAATAGCACTTGACGCCAGAAATACTGAGGCAAGTAGGCGAAAAAGCTGAAGGTGGCGGAGTGTTCAAACAGGTGCTTGTACGCAGGTTGTAGTGTCGTCGTAGTTGAGCCGTCGGCGCACTGGTAGGGGCCACTTGGTGCGTCTGCTTCTCCTCCAGGTTCAAATCGCAAATTTTGAATTGCCCCCACCTCCTCCAAACTGGTCGGCAGCAACACTCCTGGGTCGAACTCTTCGTTCTGGTCACCAACTTATAGGTCGTCATCATAATCGACGTCGATATCATAGTCTGCGTCACATGTCACCAATTTGTGCCAGTCCGGGTTTTCCTTCATGCAAATCAGCGCCTCGTAGTTCTCGATGCCGCGCTGAGCACAGCCGATACTGATATGCTCCACGACCTTCTGGAAATCTGAATCAAGCCAGCGAACTTCAAACAGAGACGCATGTTTGCCTCGCATCGGCCGTCGGCTAGTGCGTCCAGCAACGTACGCGGTCCCCACAGGTCGGTAGTGCTTCGATTTCATCCAACCTTCTCTCTCCGGAGAAAATGCAACCAATTTGTCCAGGTACACATGCTGCAGCATGATTGGGGGTGTTCGTGTTGCTGGCGTGACGGGTCAGGGGACTGCATGATTGTGTCCACGGACGCTTGTGGGGTCCCAGTGGGTGCATTTTGTTGTAGTGCATCTAATACAAAGATTCATATCAATACACACATGCTTTTTTCAAGCGTATGAGAACATCTCACCTGAAATGACGCGGCTGCCGCTGTCCTCACTGCGTTCATGTCCTCGTCCACCAGCTTGGCGACCACCACGCTCAGCTTGACCGCGTACCAGGCGCTCTTCGTCGTTCGGTGCGTAGTCGCTGTCGTCAGAGGTTCTGACCGCAACTGCTGCAGTAACAACCAAATACAATCAGCGCAAACACACGTACAAGGTAGTATGCTTCCACGTCACATTTCCCGATGCCACGGCCACCACCGTGGCTTGCACAGCGTCCACGACCGCCAGCTTGGCGAGCTCACACCAGCCCCGCGTCCAGCATCTTGGCGTCCATCGTGGCTCGGTTCGTTGCTGTCGGCGGTTGTTACGGCTGCTGCTGCTGGGATGACAGTATAATATGGTTAGCGCAAATACGCAGGAAGTAGTAGGCTTGCAACGCACCTTTTACACCTCGTCACCGCCGCGGCCTGCACTGCATCCGCGTCCGACAGCTTGGCGAGCTCCACCATCCCCGCGTCCAGCATCTTGGCGTCCATCGTGGCTCGGCTCGTTGCTGTCGGTCGTTGTTACGGCTGCTGTTGCTGGAATGACAGTATAGATGGTTAGCGCAAATACGCAGGAAGTAGTAGGCTTGCAACGCACCTTTTACACCTCGTCACCGCCGCGGCCTGCACTGCATCCGCGTCCGCCAGCTTGGCGAGCTCCACCATCCCCGCGTCCAGCATCTTGGCGTCCATCGTGGCTCGGCTCGTCGTTGTTACGGCTGCTGCTGCTGGAATGACAGTATAGATGGTTAACGCAAATACGCAGGAAGTAGTAGGCTTGCAACGCACCTATTGCACCTCGTCCACCGCTGTGGCCTGCACTGCGTCCGCCAGCTTAGCGAGCTCCACCAGCCCCGCGTCCAGCATCTTGGTGTCCATCGTTGCGCGGGTCGATGATAACCTCGGTCGTTCCAGTCGCTCCCGCTGCTGGAATGACAGTAAATTATGGTTAGCGGAAGCATACAACAACAAATGAGGCTTGCAACGCACCTTCCGCGACGCGGCGGCCTAGACTGCATCCACGTCCCCTTTGTTGCTGGTCACCTCGCTCCTCTTCCTCATGCGCTTGGTCTCCCGCCTCACTGGTTTGGTTCCCGCCCTCGGTTGTACTTGCTGTTGCTGTAATGACTGTCCAACCTTGTTAGAACCCGATAACAGACCCAGCAAAAGGGTAAAACCTTACCAGTCGCTGCTGCGGCGTACCTTAGAGCAGCATCCTCGCCAAGAAGGAAGTCGGTGCCTTCCTCTCCGTTGGGATCGCCGTCTGGGCGAACATACCTATGATCATCCATACCGCGCGTGGGAGGCGGTTTCGAGTACCACCCCGCGCGCCGCAGCCACGTCCACGCATCGTTGAAGGTGACAACACCCCCAAGCCGGCTCGCCCCACCCTCATCGCTCGCAGCAGCTGACGACCGTGACCCCCGTCGCCGCTTCACAGGGCTTCTTCCGCCCGCTTCTTCTAGCCCCCCCCCGCGCGCTTCAGCATTCCGCCGCCAAAATGGAGTGTGTGATTTGTGGGAGATCGCCAATCATGTCTCACCAATATTAGTTCACAGGGGTCTAAGTTTTTTATCAATTGGGGTATTTCTGATTATCGATACCAATCGTTTTAGACGGGCTGTCAATACTAAACTGTATTGCCTCAGGAAGGCAGTTCCCGTTTAATATTTCCTTCCATTGCGTCGAGACGCAGCGTACAAAACGACGACGGTACCGTGCTTTAAACGAGCATATAATACCTACATATAAATATCACATTAGGAGATAAGAAAATATCGAATTTGTCATACGTATCCACCCGCATCTAATGGCTGTACCGATGAAGTCAAGTTTGGAGGAAGACAGTGTAGAAAGCCAGCTGCTAAGTCGTAGTTGGTTATCAGAGTTTTGGAGAGATTTTTTATGTCGCCGGCTTTTAGAAGCAAAATATCGTCAGAAATGATAGCGTTTTCTTCATCTTTGTGAAAGAAGTCTACAAGACGTTGCTTTCCAACTCAAAATGTTTTACCCGACGACGACGAGCTGCCGATTAATTCGCGCTGCAATAGTGAGATTGCATCTTGCTTCGAATACGCCGAAGAGTACTGATACTGATAGTATTTCAAAGGTGCTGCAGGCCCATAACAACAGCTCTCTATCCTTTATCTTTGGGTCGCGATGTGCCTTGCGGCAGATCTGGAGCTTCTCTTCCAGCGTCAACGGTGGAGCTCGGCGTTGGTGCGCCATGGCACACGACTGGGTAGGCTAGGGGGCCTTTTTAATGACTGGTGTGTAAAATCTTGCGTCATTTACGGAGTTTTCCTGCCATCTTTGATTATCATTTAGAGAATAATGAGGGTTTTGATCAATTAGAGAACCACCATAGTGAGACTACTATAATCCCATTTGCAAATCAAAATGAGTACCAGATAAAGAATGCGTAGTCAGGTAGGGAGGCTCCAGTAAGGAGGTGTGACGGTATACGTGATCGTGCACTAAAGCGATCACTCAAATAAAAGTGCTCCATATCGCTAACTCTTCGAGCTGTATCTACGACCAACGGTCACATTAAGAGCAATTCGTCTTCTTGTTTCATTGTTATTCTAATCTCTACTAGTCATCAAGTTATCGCTACAAATAATGATTTCTGCAGGTGATGACCATTTCCGACATCATCCAAAACCGCGCATTAAACTGAATTTCTACGTTATAATGGTTTCATACTTAAAATTGCTATGTTTTATTGTAATAGTATCCTGTATGGTGAAAGGCTAAATATATCCCTAACCATGATTCGTGGAAAAGCAGTATATCCGGTCCAATAAAGAATTAACAATTAGGGTTTTAACTCCTTGATCGCGACAAAACGTGGGGTCAAGCTGCTTCTTCTCATTCATTTGTTGTGCTTTCTACTCGAAATTGCAATCTCTTCCGACTATCTAATGACCGCGTACGAACTGTAGGGGTCAGTCAGATTCGGACTACTCACTTTAAGGTTTAATTTTATTATTATTTGGAGTTTTTTATAAAAAAAACGCACCCGTTCGCTATGTTTTAAAAACATTCAACTAGCCGAAGATAATGCATTCTCAACGTACTTCCAAATGCTTTTCGATTAACAAGCTCTACAGAATCCTATTCTCTGTAAAACTCTGGCAATCGTTGCATTTGAAAATTGTTTCTCCTCACTAAAAGAGCCGTCCATTTCAGCTCCCTCCATTTTGTTTGTTGTTTGACTGCTGTATCGACGCTATGAGCAACAACATCTGCTCATGACGTTCTCTAGCCTCCGCGCGGTCGCGTTCTAGTCTCTCCTCGTGTCGTAATCTGGTTTTGGCCACTTCCAAATCCAATTTTCTTTTTTTTTCTCGCGTAGTTCCCTCGCGAGTTCTAGTTCCTGGAGTCTTCGAGTTTCCACAGCAGCCGCTTCGTCACGGATAATTTCTCGTGAGTAACGCTCCTGTTTTTCGGCGGCCATACGTGCGTCTCGGTCCTCTCGGCGCCGTCGATCTTCCGTCTTAAGTCGTCGATCTGCGTCTTGACGCATGAAGACGAACATCTTCATCATGTCAGATTCAACCATCAACTGCTTCCCCTCCGCCTCTTCCAGGTCCCGTTTAATATGGTCCAGTCTTTTCTTAGCGCTAGCCCTATTATTAGAGGCGTACGTTACACTTCACGACCTGGTATTCGGAGCATTCTTGTGGTTCATGATCTTTTGGCAATGGTGGAAGCACTTCTCCTTTTTCTGTCTCGTGTGGATACCTACAATTGTAAGCAGTCAACTCTAATTCATACTACATACAACATGTGGAATATACAACATGTATCGGCACGTACAGAGCGTATAGATACATACAACATGTATACATACAACATGAATATCTTACCCGATCAGCGAAATCGCGTTCGTGAAGCTCCAGCATTTCTGAGTGTAGATCCAGCAGAAACTCTGCAAACACATACTCATACTACTACCGATTTTAACAAGTGGTAGTAGTAGTAGTAGTCATATTAGTACTACTAGTCAGAGTACTATCGTCAGCAATGCTAGGCAGAAGATTTGCCGTTGCCGACGGAAATGACCACACGTCTGGTTGGTCTGGGGCACCATGAGACACATGCTTTAGCGTACTCCGCTTTTGAGCTTCCCTGAAGACAATGATAGCATTCACAATGACCACGTCGACCAGACCCATAAATATAGACTTGTAATACTTCTTGCACCAAGTCTGCATTTGAAGCGAATAACGCTGGAGTCGAAGATGATCGTGGATGTCGACCCCCCATCCAACTTGGTAGTCACGTATCATTGCTGGACAGGGAACAATATTCCGTCTGCCTCCTCGCTGGCATCACGCTGTATAACACCAAAACACACAAAGTTAGTAAATAAGTAAACTGTACTTGTAGATAGTGACATACTGCACGTCTCCATGGCTCGGCTTGATCCAGTGCCCAAAAATTGAACAGGCTTTCTGTCCCACCATACCAGACCAGTCATAAGTGGACAGTTGGCTGCTACAGCCATCCGCGTTGTACCGTGTGCGGTTCGTTTGGGTCGGTTGCGGTTCTTTTCATAGATTTCTTGTGGATATCCAAGTTTGTCGCCCATGATCGTGCCGATACTGTAGACGTCGCGATGTAGCAGTTGAAATCCTAGCTGAACCGAAGTATAGAATCGGCCCGTCACTACTAGATGTTAAATCCCATCCTGTGCTACTGAAAGAACCGCTTCTAGGTTTCGAATTATTGCAGATGGGTCTGTATTTGGGTCAGCTGATAAACGATTGTCTGGCACATTTTCCAACTCCTCTGTGTGCTGAGCCTTCCCACAGTACACCTCAAGTCTACACGTAGTCAAAAGCACCATGTACAAATCACGTCACATCCAACATGCCAGACTTAGCCAAAAAAATGCCGCGAGCCCATATAGGGCCCGCGGCAGCTTTACTCACGCACCTCATACAATAAACCGATTCAGCACAACAAGTCAGGAATAGTTTGGTCCCACTTATGCGGCTTGGCCTTGAGGTATTGTCGAGTCGGGTTGTTGCGGTTTCGCGACGGTAAAATTCCTTCATCGAACGACAACACAGGCTGTGTCTTGTACACCAACGGGAAAGTAGTCTGCAGCACTTCAATATTCGATCGAATTTTCCATGCTCTGTCCGTGGTGGCGCGAATATCAGCATTGTCGGAAAAATGTAGGTTGGCCATAACGTGTTCAAAACGGTGCCGCGGAAGGAAATCGTTGAAATTCCCATGTGCCACAGCACCTACCGTTTTGGTTCCCCAGTGATCTCGAAAACGGCGTCGATGAGGATTCAGCACCCGCGCAATTAGAAGTCCTAGTATTTGCATGATCTCATGGGGCTCTATGTCCTCATTTTTCGCCTCCCGAAGCATGAACCATTCCTTCGACCTTTTCCCTGGAGTTTTCTGCTTCTCGTACATTGCCAGAACTCGGGCTACCAACTTCTGATCAAAGTACGTGTTTGATTGGTTAGCAACTTCGGTCCAACAGCTTTTCGGCATAAAATATAGAAACAGCTTGGGCGGCGAATCTGCTAAAGCGAGAACTTCATCTGTGGGACCGTATTCTCCAGAATAAAGGCCTGGGTTATCTCTGGTCTGGAGGAAACTACATACAACATAATTTCTGTTAGTACATGGTGTATGTAACAGCATGAAAAAAACCTCACCAAAGATCCATCCACTGGAGCGCATATCAGCCATGTTTTTTCATCTCGCGCAGATGCCACCATTTCGTCTTTTTCCAAAACAGTCCACGAGCGAACTCCACCAATATCTGCAGTACGAGAGGTGTCAACGCTTCGTCTTCCGTAGAAATCCTTACAGATCCAGCAGCACTATCACTGCCACTGTCACTTTCCTCCATGTATTCACCAGCACTGTCATCTTGGCTGTCGGCATGCGTGTCGCGATTCAACTCCTCCTCCTCATCCACAAAACACAACTCCGTCTCAGTCTCCTCGCAATCCGAGTTCAGGAACTGGTATCCCGTGGAATTTACAGGTACACCCACGTTGAGTGATGACTCAGATCTTTCAACCGACTCGAAATCCTCAGCTGTACTCACGAGAATGGATGTCTCGGCAGCAGGTGTCGACTCCACGCGTGCTGGTGCACTCACGTCTGGCACGCTTGGACATTCAACACTTCAGTAGTCTCGTTCAGCGTGCTGCTTTCAGGGATGTCAATATTGCTGGGTGAATGCTGAAGTTGAGGCACGACCCTACATATCATTACAAACAATAGATTCAGTACAGCGTAATAATGGACATATTACTAACGCACAAGGTGTACCTGACATCTTCTTCACATGCTGCATCTCCCGCTTCCAACGATAGTGGAGCCTGTACATCATGTACGTTCCTACATGACATACAAAAATGTAGAACAAACATGTTGTATGATACACCATCTGGCAAGTCGTACCTTGACGTAGGGATGCTTGCTACTTTTTTCTGGACCCCTTTCTTCGACTTCTTGTGGGATTCGGCAATATCGGCTTGGCGTTTCCGAGCGGTAGCCTTGACAGCACTTCCCGTCGCCCCTGCAATAGCAGCTGCAATGCACCGCTTCTCGCCCGTAGCCTTCCTTACCGCTGTCTCCTTCTCCTTCGCCAACTTGGTAGCGCTTGGCTTTTGGGACTTCTTCTTCGCTGGCGTCTTGATTCGCGAAATCTTGGCCTTTCCTTTCGGCTGCGGGGTGTTCTTGTTGATGGGCGCAGGTTCTTCTTCATCTTCGTCCTCGTCTTCGTCGTCCTCGTTCGTCTGGTACAAAGTCGTCATCAACCTCCTTGGCTTTTCGCTTCACTATCGCCTTCTTTCCCGACCCAGCTGCAGTCTTGGCTGCGACGGCGCGGCGTTGCTGGGAAATGGGCCTCTTCTGTGCAATCATATACGCTCTATCCTTCTCCATAGTCATACGCGGAGCAGGCGGCGCCACCGGTCGTGGGACGGCCGCCGCAGGCTGAGATTCGTTACCAAAATCTGCGTCCTCTTCTCGCTCACCTCGTAAGAATGCATTGTGGTCAGCGGTAATCTTCTGCCTCACTTCGATGCTCTTGCCTTGGAGGCGTTCATGGAACCTCTGTCCCTCACTACGGGTATCTCGGGGGGAATGACTTACCCGCCATTTTTCACTTGCTCCTCACGACTCTTTTTCCGAAATGATCCTTTCGTGAAGCCAGAGCCACTGAATTGTTGGGTGCTCGTTGGTGCCCCGTCATCGTCCCAAAATAACCTACCCCTTTGCATTTGTGGGAATCTCGTTCGTGATTTGACACTACTTGGTTTCACTATAAAATTGCTGTTTTTAGAGCCAATCCCTATTCGGTCATGTTGTACGTACAACATGATTCATGTTGTCAGATACAACGTGTGGGCGTAGGGTTAAATGACATCACTGTACATCATTGAAAAATGTATACATCCACGAAGGCGTAAATGTCCACGAAGACGTAAGTATTCACGGAGAGGTAAGTGTTCTCGTAGACACACACGTGTCCAAGAAGAAGTACATGTCCACGAATACGGAAGTGTCACTTCGTGTACCGTACGTGGTTGCGAAAACATACATGTTCGTGGACACTCACAAATTGAATCACAATTTCCTATTTTGGCGTCAAATCCTTAAGTTTTGCCTAGATTAATGTGACCTACCTAATGTTTGCCGGCCTCGGAGCACAATCAAAATCGATTAAGACAGTATATAATACCGGGGTATTTCCCACCGGTAAATAATACCAGTAAAACTACCGGGGTATTTACCGTCTTAATCGATTTTGATTTGCCACAACGACTAAAAAATGTCTGTCTGTCGTCTGTTCACACTCGGGAATTCTCCGGCAAAAGAGGACACGACACCCCAAGCCACGGAGACGATGTACAACCAGCAACCACTCGGCGGCAAAGCTCCTTCGCAGCAACAGGGTTACCCGCCTCAGCAGTACCCACCGTCGCAGGGCCAAGCATACCCTGCACAGCACCAAGGACCTCCACCAGTCTACCCTGCCCAACCAGCGTACCCCGCGCAGCACCCTCCTCATGCCCAGCAAACGTACCCTCATCCGGCTCAACCAGTCTACGCTGCCCAACCAGCGTACCCGCCTCAAGCCTACGCTCACCCGCCCCCGCACGCGTACCCTCCTCCGCACGGTTATATGGCGCCGCCTCCGGCACACGCGTACCCTTCCCCTCCGATATACGCTGCTCCGCCGCCGGTAGTGTACCCCGCGCAACCAGTGTATGTGATGCAGCCAGGCGTGCAGCACGCACACACCGCCGGTAGTGTACCCCGCGCAACCAGTGTATGTGATGCAGCCAGGCGTGCAGCACGCACACCACCACCACCACGGCCATGGTCACTACAAGCACAAGCGCAAAGGAATGGGAGGTATGGGAGGACTAGCAGGATTAGGAGGGCTGCTTGGACTCGGAGGCCACAGCCATCATGGCCATCACGGGTACGGTTACGGACATGGTTACGGCCATGGACATTACAAACATGGACATTATAAGCACAAGGGTCATCACGGGTATGGTCACGGTCATTACAAACACAAGGGCCACCACGGATACGGCCACGGACATTACAAGCACAAGGGCCACCACAAACGCAGGGGCTTCTTCTAGTAGACTACGTTTGTATAGAAGTTCATCTGCTACTCTTTGTATTAGAATAAAACATTTCAGTCTTCACCTTGTGCAGCCGCAACGATGGGTCGATCGATATCCATGAATACCACCATTTTTACCAATACACTGTACGTAGTCAAAAGCACTTCACAACAACCCATCAATGTAGCCAACTACTGACATGAAACTCCAAATATATGCGACTTGTGTACACTTACATTCCGTATTGAAGGCTATCTCCTCATTCCAATTCGAACAGTACCGAACTACAGGAAGCGCCATCTACTGCATTGCCTAGACAAGATGGCAAACGCGTTGCACATGTACCCATCAGTGGCGCTGCTTCTCTGGATATTTTGCACTGGCGTCGTGCTACAAGTCATGGGTTTGCTTGCTTACTGGGCATTTCGTGTCGAAAGAGCAGGAAGATGGACGCAGTACAGTGCATTGGAAGAGGATGACAGCGACTGTGCGTCAACCGCAAGAGATCGCAGAACATCGGACGACATACCGGAGCTTAGTACGCGACGCCACCTCAATGTCACAGTAGAAAACGTTAAGATAGTCGAAGAAACAACGAGAAGAAAGGCCAAGCGGGCTCGTACAGGAGCAGAAGACGACGAAGACGAGAGCGACGTCCACATTTTCAAGTGGAAAGTGCTTGCTCGTCGCTCAGCAATTGCCACATTGCTACTGACACTGACGAGTATCCTGACCACTACGATTGTACTGAAGCTACGGACGGGGTCGTATGTGGAGCAGCCGTACGATTGGTACTCTTTAGAGAATACAGGGAAGCGACTGTTTCAAGACACGTACTCACTGCCAACGAAGATCATGAACACGTGCAAGTTTCGAGATGCTATGGCGAATCATACCGAGTTTCAAACATTGGATCCAGTCCTGGAGAGCTTTAATGAACGTAAAAAGCAGCGAGGAGAAACAACGACAAAGCGGACGGTGGTGTACGTTGTTCCTTTCGACTACAACCACGTGCTGGAGCTGAAGATGGATCAAATGGTCCCTATTATAGAGCCATTACCGCAAGCTTGGACAGCTTCCAGTTCGTCAGGGGATGATACTAGAGATACTGCTACGTTCGTCACGTCTGGACTTGTCAAAGCTCGACCAGTGGACGAGATCACGCTGTTCCCGTACTTGTGGCACAGTCTGTTAGGTCCCTACTTTGATTCACGTGTGCGAGCACCTTCCGATGACCCTTGGACTCGTACTGTAGCAGAGTTGAATCTGGAGTTTCGGATGGTTCACAGCGCGCAAGATCTACGCAGTTTACCACCACAAAGCAACCTTTTAATCGCAGCCCAGTCGCTGGATAGTGTTGACCGCTTCTTTGAAAACGACGCAGTTCCTGTTAATCCACGTGTGGGATTTCTAACGCTATCCAACGAAAACTGTAACAATCCGAACCCGGAGCGGTTCTTGAACAATGTAGCCATCAAGTTCGGATTAATCCCGTACGGCGATTGCGCTATTGTGGACGGTAAGCGATTTGCGTCCTTACCATTAGGACCAAGTTTTGAGCACGGCTTCCCTCTTAACGCTCATCATCTCAATCCACCGCCACCTCTTGCTGTTGGTATCGGACGGAAGTTCCTGTTAAACCTTATGGTAAGCTGGACTATTGAGAAACCTACGCGTGTTCAAGCGATGATGGCGTCGTTGCAAGTTTGTGGAGAGCTGGAGAGCACGACGCGAGCCAATTCCAGACGTTGTGTTGTCGAGCACAACGATATGCTGTTCAAAGCTTTACAGGCTGTGGATAAGAGTTTGGGTACTGCCTGGCGCTGGTATCTATCTGCAGCTCCTGCTGCTTATGTGTCCACACTACAACAGTCTGTATTCACGATCTGTCCGCTGGGAAAAAACCCGGAGCAGTATCGAATTTGGGAGGCTTTATCATCGGGATCAATCCCGATAGTAGAAGAACTTCCGCCACAATGTCAACCTCCTGGAGTGTTTTACCATCCAGCTTACCCTGATTCATGGCGTTGTACTCCTGAAGACGTTCATGGCGTACTTCGAAGATTTAATGCCCCCGTGCTCTTCGTGAATAACTGGAAGCGCGATCTGCCACAACTTATGGAGCAATACTTTAAGAAACCGAATGAAGACGGAGAATGGACACCAACGGAGGAGCTATTAGCATTGCAATCACGTGCTCGCTCGTGGTACGTGGGGCTGGGTCATCATTTGCAGTCTGACCTCATCGACAAGGTCGTGACACATTTTGAAGAGAAATTTTAGCTGAAGAATATATCGCAACATTATAATTTAAAGTGGCGAGAGAATTTCACTGTTGCTGTGACCTTAATTAAAATTTCCATGCTTTGATGGCTTCAACTTGATCCAGTCATGTCTTAGGAGAAATCGTGCTACAGTAATTCATGAGCTTACGGTTAAATCAAATCAGTCAGGAATTCAAATGATACAGGTTTAGTAAAGTAAAATACTACTACATAAGTTAATTTCATGTATAAGAAAATGCAGTGCTCCCGCAATATGAGAGATTTTTTTCATCCATCAGAACTGCCGCACAAACAGCCAAGGAGTTTTCAAAAGGACAGCAAGTAAGCATGTCGATTCAGTCGGTGGAAAATGCCGCTTACATGACGTACTTCCTGGCGGCCAAGGCGGTGCCGATCGTCGCAGTAGGTTCATCCATCGTGTTCGCCATCTCTCCCTGGTACGTCCGGCGTGTTCCTCGCTGTCTGCAGCCACCAGCTCACTCTTTTATCTCGTTTTCAGGCCTACCGTCGCCACCATCCGCAGCGCTCGCAGTACATTGCAGTTCTCGTTCGCTCCTTTCTTCTTCTTCTTCGTGCAAAGTTTCATCTACACTTTGTATGGCTACACGACGAGTAACCCCGTGGTGGGCGGCACGTCGCTGCTTGGAGCGATGCTAGGCTCGTATTACGTCCTAATCTTCTGCAAGTACGCGAAAAACCGGGCGCAGGTCACGAAGATGCTCACGTCTGCCGTGATCGTCATTCTATTGTTGACGTACCAGGTGCTTACTCGCTCAGTGGAGGAGTCGCAGATGCTCACGGGTATCCCAGCCAACATCCTGTCGGTCTTCACGGCCGCTTCGCCGCTACTTCAGCTTAAGAGCATTTTGCGTCGCAAAGACGCGTCTTGTCTGCCTTTCGGTATGTCTGCGATGAACGTGGTGGCTGGCACGATCTGGACAACTTACGGCCTGATGCTCGGCGATCCGCTCGTCATTCGTCCCAACATGTTCGCGCTTACTATGGGCGTCATCCAAGTGTCGCTCATCCTACTTTACCCCGGAGGAAAGTCTGGAGGCAAGACAGACAGCGCTGCAGAGCCGAAAGCCAAGTCGTCACCTCCTCCCAAGCCAACAAAGTCGCTGAGTCCACGCACTAAGAAGAAAATCGAGCATCTGAAGGACTAAATTGGGTGTTGAGAAGAAACTTCTGTCTGGTACGAATACCCAATGCTGTTCTGCGCACGAAGAAGAAAATCGAGCACCTGAAGGACTAAATTGGGTGTTGAGAAGAAACTTCTGTCTGGTACGAATACCCAATGCTGTTCTTCTGGCCATTGATGGAGGTTATTAGTCAATACATACAGCTTTTTACTTCTAGCTGCGATGCAGCACGTCTGTTATTGTTTATTCTGGGGAAAAGTCACGAGTCCCACACACTTTTCAGTTTCTTGTCGAAGCAGAACGATGATGGAGCCCAAGGACTTTGTGATCTCGAACGTGGTGCGAAGTTGATCCGAATAAAAGGTTATATTTTTCATAAAAATTAATATTCTTTTCTATAGCGTCATGGCGAGATCCAAGTTGAAGTATTTGTAGCAGGCGATGGACTCAATTACCCCAAAAAGGGTCAGACGGTCGTTATCCACTATACAGGATATGTACGCCCAAGCATTTACTGATCTTTTTTTCATAAATATTTATTTATGACAATTGCAATTATTTACTATGGTATGTTTTGTGTTTGCAGCTTCAGGATGGCAAGAAATTCGACTCATCCCGTGACCGCAATAAGCCTTTTAAGTTCAAACTTGGAGCCGAGCAAGTGATTCCAGGTCTGGATGAAGGAGTGGAGCGGCTTTGTATGAAGGAACGTGTAAAACTATTCGTGCCTGCTGACAAAGCGTACGGAAGGAAAGGATTCCCAGGGCTTGTACCACCCAACACAAACCTCATTTTCGACATCGAACTTCTTACATTCCGCTAGCTTTTTATACAGCTCCTCAGCCGTAAGTAAAAAGTTGTTTCTTTTTACGTTCAAACTCTTTTTTGCGCGTCAACTGCGTCTCTCTAGCGTCGAGTTTTGACTGGATATTGTGTAGTTGTGTCATGTGCCGCTCAGCAACGGATTGCACCTTCAGCTCGTCTTCACGTTGCTGTGCGGTTAGTTCTCGGTAGAATTGAGCAGTCACTGGCAAGGGTTTGGAAAACTCATCTTTAATCACTTGTTGCATCCGCTCACGCTGCGCTTTGTTCCCACTCTTTGCAGCTCGAATAAACTCATCTCGCTCTTGAAGCTGCTTACAATGACGGATGGTGCCTTGAATCTCCCGTTCATTGCAGATTTTCCTCCAGTTTAAATGCGCGATTCGCTCTTCTAGCGAAGCGAACGCCGTTGGAGACTGCATTTTAACGAGCCAAATATTAAATGAGCCTTTCAGCTTTGTCTGGTGTGAACATTAACCCCCTTCGTCTTCACTGGTACCTGATCATAGAACAACCAGGTCCTGGGGAATATTTTTGGACGCTCACTCGTCTTCAAACCATAGTCCATAGTAAATCCAAAGTAAAAACTTATTTAGTGTTGACAGTGTGAATAACCTCTGAAAATCCAGGAATGGGTTTTTCCAGCACATACCACATCATATCAAGGTCCGTACTGCCTGGTCCGTCAGTTGTCGCTTCTGTACCTTCTTGTTGGTGTTCCATTCGATTCTCAGCATCATCATATATCTCCACATAATTCGTCCGAGATCCACGTTTATCTTTTGGTAATCGAAGTTTGAAGTGCTGCTTAGGAATGAATCCTGGAATTCTGGTCGACTGACGCTCTGCCAATACGGCGAGGTGCAATTTCGTCGTTGGCAGTGCACTAAAAGAACCACTAAAGGTTAGTGCTATTCGATTGCATTCTAGAGCAAGTGACCTCACCTCGAGAAAAGATCCATATTGAGGGTGAATAATACACGCAGCAGCTTCTGCGCGCACAATCGAGTCAGTTTCTCTCTCGTCATTGGTAGTATCAATGTTTGGGAGTCTTCAAGTGAAATCTCTTCTTGATCGGTCTGTGGTGATGCAACTGCCGAAAATAAAGAGCACTCAGCAGCATTCACCTCAGCCTTAAAGTCCAGAACCACAGCTTCTCGTGGACTCATGAGTGAAGATCCGAAAACTAGCGCCACTGCGTTCAAGAGGACAAAAAATCACCATAAGTCAGCAACAACCTCATTGAGACGAGTAACTCATCCCTTCACCACACCTCTCTGCACTTGAAGCGTAAACAGCGCCTTTAATTGCTCTTCAAATAGCAGTTCAGCAGTCTCCACACACTTGACGGCTTTCTTGATGCCTCCACTCAATGGCAGCCTAACAGTAACTCATACCTCCACCACACCTCTCTGCACATGAAGCGTAAACAGCGCCTTTAATTGATCCCCAAACAGCAGTTCAGCAGTCTCCACACACTTGACGGCTTTCTTGATGCCTCCACTCAATGGCAGCCTAACACCTCAATTGTCAGCAAGAACTTCTCCATAACAGCAAATTTAAAGGGTTTTCTTCAGTGCACCTTCTCATCCTGGGTTCGTGCTCTCGTTCACGTTGTTGCTGAAGCTGGAAATGCGCCACAAACTGCAGCAGCTCGTCGTACAGACTGCAAAATGTGTCAATCCCGCCTCTTCATGTCAATTTTCCCTGCAAAAAATCCGAATTCTACTACAAAACGCACCACGGGATCTGTCCGCGCATGAAGAGAAGGTGTTTGACTAGCTGTGCCACCATGGCCGCGCGCAACTCGCCGTCCAGAGCCGTCCTGTACGTCACACGCAACGACTCCATCTTTCCTACAAAAGCGACTGTCGTCCTACAAACCCATCATATGTTATAATCTAGAATAATTTGTAGGATAAGCTGCAAATATTCTGTTGTCGAGCAGTTTGTAAATTTTGGCTACAAGATGGAGGTGGCAGCACATGTGGACGACTACAACGGCTCCTTCCGGGACACCGTGTGGCTGCAGTCCTTCCCTCTTAACGCGCAAACAGTTCTGCACTACTTCGCCCTGTCTCCGTTCTACGACCGCTCGTGCAACAACGAGCGTCTCAAGATGCAGCGCCTGGGACTCGACCAGCTCAAAAACTTGCGCGGCGTCGAGTACGAACTCCTGCCCAACGCCGCCAAGCAAATGCCGCAGCAGCTTTACATCATCCGCAAACAGCGACGAAGTGGTCGTACGCAGGTGGAGCCGCTGGCCATTTATTACGTGCTGGACGGCACAGTGTACCAGGCTCCCAACATCCACGCCATGCTCAGTTCGCGTCTTGTACGAGATACTATTTGCTGGTTGAGTTTTGTTATATTCACTAACTTAAACTTATTTTGAGCAGAAAAAATGCAGCTACAGAGTGAACAAGGCCTTCCACGGACTGGCGGCTGGCGTGCGCTTCAGCCCCACGGAGGGCTACGCGTGGGACTTTAGTTCCAAGGACAAGAAGGAACCGGTCATCCCATCCGAGCGTGAGTTTAGCAGCTTTTTAAGTGTTTTAACCCTTAAGTACCGAGTTAATGGATCTTGATGTTTATGTGCAGAGTTGCAACTTAAGCTCAAGCAAAAGTATGAGAAGATGGAGAAGCAGCGTGAAAACTCGGCTCGCGTAGACTCCATCCTGATTCAACTAATGAAGAAGCACGCACCGGAAATCGCGGAGAAGTTAGAGAGCAACAATGCTGCGGCGGCAGCTGCTGCGATTGCCGCACAAGACCCAGCTACGGTTGGTGCTATTAAGCGCGAGAACGACGTTGCCGTCGGTGCAGAAGCTAAGCGGCAGAAAGTTGCCTAAGTCCTCTTTTAAATGTAACGCAACACTTGCTTTTTTTCTTTTATTAAGATTGTTGTTAGCAAAAGTAGAAGCTATGCAAGTACGCTAATCAATCCTCGTGCTCATCGCTTGGGACAGCAACTTCTTCTCGAAGCCGCGCGCAGTACAGCTCTTGATCACCTGGGAAGACGATTGCAGCAACAAGTTACTGGTCTTTCTTGTTCTCGTATTTGTCGTGCACATCGCCCACCATTCCACTGGCACGTTGCTTGCCAGACTCGACCGTCTGCTCCAACTTGTCAGCATTTCCTTCGACCTGTCGCTGCATCTTCTCTTTGGACGGCATGTCACGCGCCATCATCTTGCGTGGCTGCTTCATCTTGTTCACACCAGCGTCCCACTTCTTCGGGTAACGGCGGCGCAGCATCATCAGCATCAAAAGTGCAAACACCGGCAGACCAAACCACACTACGTGACGAGCACAGATGCGATCTGTTGGCAGTGGGAGGCAGTACTCGCGCTCACCAACATTTTTGGCGGCCTCGGAGCTCTGCTGCCAAGTGTTTTTGGCGGCGTCGGAGCCCTGCTTCCAAGTGTCTTTGGCGGCGTCGGAGCCCTGCTGCCACGTATCGGCTGCCTTCCCACCTGCCTGTTGGATAGACTGCGCGACACGAACCTTTACACTTTCCACACGCTCTCCGAGCTCATTGATCTCGGCGCTCAACTTCTCGTTCGCCGTCTTGAGCGAATCCATGACGGAATCACTCATAGCGTCCGCAGGAGCAGGCGTAGAACTCGGTAGTCCAGTGGACTTGCGTGCCGAATCCGCCGCATCATGCATTGCCTCGTTAATTTCCCCCATCTTGCCTCGAGCGTAGTCACCTAGCTTGCGAGCGTCTTCCTGAAGGTCCTCCAGTGTGCGACGTCCGCGGTCTCCCAGGTTGCCAGGGTGGCGCATCTGCTCAGCCTCGGCCTTTAACTCATCCACAGTGTCGGATGCCACCTGCTGGGCTTTCTTAGTGTTGCCGCTCTTGGGCATGTTCGTAGGCATTCGCACCATCTTCTTGTGTTTTATCGCTTCGACTTGGTCGTTGGCTTGCTCTTTGCAAAGTGGCAAACGTTAACAAGTCAAAACTTGCAGCTTGAGACAAGGAGAAGGTCTCCAACTGTCGAACCTATAGAATTGGATAGTAAACTCACAAATACTTGGAGAGACAAGAGGAGAGAAGGGAGAAGAAAGCGCTTCGCCTGGTCTAACGGGTGCCTTTCACTTCAACTTGCCTTAGAATGGATACACCCTGCAAAAAGTCTGTTTTAAATGAGACGATTTTCCAACAGGGTGTTTTAGACTAAAAAGGGGTGAGTGAGACGACTTTTTAGGGTCGTTTTTATAGTAAATGGGACGGTTTTAATGGGTTCCATACCACCACTTTCCAAAGCCACTGGATCAGCATCAAATGGCTCAATCGCAGCACCCAGCGTACTCGTACCACTTTCCAAAGCCACTGGATCAGCATCAAATGGCTCAATCGCAGCACCCAGCGTACTCGTCGGCCTCGCAGGTGGACGCCGTAGCCGCCTGCGTCCTCCCCAACGCACTCTTCTCAGACGAGGAAAACAACGAGGAAGAGCCGGAGCTGCCGCTGTTGGCTGTGGCGCAGTCGCAGCTCGAGGGAAATGTCTGGAGTGGCAGCGTGGCGCTACTAGACGCCGCCACTAACGAGCGAATGTGTGAGCTGCAGTTACCGACATGCGTTGGGTCATTAGCTTGGGCTAGTTCAGACGGTGACATCCTAGCTCTGGGCTGTGACGACGGCGACTTGCGGCTCGCCAAGCTCTCGACGGACGTGGCTTTCACTTTTGTACCCATTGGTGGTGAGACGGATGAGGACGCTAGTTGGGGACACGACGATGTAATTACAGGCGTGAGCGTCTCGAAGGTCGAGAAGAACCGGCTGGCTACGAGCAGTTGGGATCTGACGTACGTACTTGGAAGGTGTATATTAAAATGGTTCTTTTTACTGATGGGTGTTAAAATGTAGGGTGAAGTTGTGGGATCTGGCTGAGATGAACAAGACGGTGGCTACGTTTGAGGGTGAGTTAGTTGGCTGATAATGTTGGAGATGTGAGAAATGTTAACGTCTTGTTTGTAGGACATACGGACTTGATTTGGGCGGTAGCTATGAATCCGACCCACGCTCATTTGCTATGCTCGGCGTCGCAGGATTCCACTGTGCAAGTGTGGGATGCTCGTCGTCCACAGAGCTCGGCGTTGACAGTGGCTACACTTTTGCCTGCGTTGTCAGTTGATTGGCATCCAAAGCAACCTTCAGTTTTCTCGGTTGGACTGGAAAATGGAATGGTTTGTACCTTTGACGTTCGTTCACCGCAAACGCCGCTGACACGACAGGAGACGCATACGGCAGCAGTTCACGTCTTGAAGTACTCGCCATTCCACGACGACTTGTTAGCGACTGGAGGCGACGACGGCAAAACTTACGTGACCTTCGACAGCTTCTCGTCTTCTCATGCAATGAATAGGGAACTTTTAGTAGGAAAGGAGGA
>JAIKVB010000685.1:0-20908 GCA_024679045.1 Phytophthora brassicae
TGTTTTGACGGGACTCGGCTCCGACTCAAGGTTCCTGCGTTTGTAGAATAAAATGTAGGCAGCGTTCGACTTGACTTGGCTGGGCATCGCTGGTGTCACGAGACTGTCATCGAACGAGTACCATCCAGGGAACATTTCGCCATCTCCGTCCTTCCAACTCTTAGCAAATGCCGTATAGTGGCCGAAGCCCATGCTACCGTAGTGGTTGCTTACAGCGAACAGATCGTACGTAAGGTGGTCCTTGTCGCTGCTCTTTTCAAGGCAGTACGGCGACATGTCGAGACTTTCCAGTGGGAAATCCACGAACACGTCCAGCTTGTCACGCAAAATCTCGTTGCGATACTCAAAGCGCTTAAGTGAAAGGATAAGCACATCGGGTAGTCGCCAGATATCCATCGTCTTGCGCGCCTGTCGGTGCTCTTCACATTTGCTGCAATACCACAAATTTGCTTGGTCCAGCGTCTCAGGCTTAACAAAGTTGCGGAAACAATCGTCCAATGAAATGCCTCCATGCGCACGAGATCCACTTGCCTTCGCTTGCATAGTTTCGTGGTTGATGATTTGCTCGACGTCAGGACGAGGATTTGCTGACGAAGACAACAGTGATGACGACCAAACGGTGCTCTTCACATTTGCTGCAATACCACAAATTTGCTTGATCCAGCGTCTCGGGCTTAACAAAGTTGCGGAAACAATCGTCCAAAGAAATGCCTCCATGCGCACGAGATCCACTTGCCTTCGCTTGCATAGTTTCGTGATTGATGATTTGCTCGACGTCAGGACGAGGATTTGCTGACGAAGACAACAGTGATGACGACCAAGCAACTGAAGTGAACACAAGCTCATCTGGCGTGTCCTCACCATGCAACGTCGCGAAATCCGAAAACTTTGCATCGGTAGCAAGAGGAACAGGCTCTTTGCGCAAATAGACGCCATCGCGATCGGTCAAATACACGCATTGAGACAGCATATTGCTTGGGATTTTTGCATCTGAAGACTGAGAGATGTGTGTGCTCAACAACTCGCTCCATTTCTCCAGCATTTCAGCACAGGTAGTTGAAGCTGTGTAAGTAAAGACCAACGGATCGCCTGTCAGCGTCGAACCCACTCGGTGGTAGAGAAATCCATACCGCACTGATTCTTCTGTTGGCATGTAGTCCACTTGGTACATGAGAATCCGATCATCTTCACGGAGTCGATTAAGTCGTTCTGTATCTCCGATAACCCGATAGGTCATTGACTGGTAAACGTCAGCCGCCAGCAGAGAGCTCGGATTCACACCACAAAGCTTGCTTAAGGCCCGTTTCAATAAGAGCAAGCTTCCTTTCTTGGGTACTTCAATAAGGTACCGAGTCATAGACTTGCCTGACTCACTCGGGACGAAAATCACTTCTATTTGGCGATTGAGCTGCTGGGGAAGTTCAAGCTGGATGCAGTTGAACGGGTCAAACGTAATTGAAACCTTGTTGCATATCGGGCATACAACCGTCGACTTGAACTGACCCTGCACGTGGTCCACAAAGATGCTGTTGTTACGCAGTAAGTGTCGTTTCCACGCCTCCTTCGCCACAGCAGAATCATCTTGAGATCCATCCGACTCTTTCACTTCCGTGTACGGCTTGTGCTTAACGCGGTTTAGATCTTCATGCAGACCATCGATGATATAAGCGAGTAACTCTTGCGAATCGTGCTGCTGGAATCCAGAGAACTGTGGTGCAAAGCGACTAATGGCACGCTTCAAATTGGCAGGTGACGTACTTGATACCGTGCCAAACCACAATTCCTTCAGTAAACCATCGTACTCATCAGCCAAATTGCCGCCTGTTCCTAACGGATTATCGCGGTTTAAATCCTTCTTGTAGCGATTGTTCAAGAAGTAGCGTGTCAGCAACTCGACGTGACTCAAGCACTGAAGTGCCGAGTTCATAAAGCACGTATTACCCAGATTACGAAGACCCATTTTGCCTCTTCTCTCTGTCTGTAATCCCTGAAGAACTTCCTCCTCTTTTTCTTCAGCTGAAAGTGTTGAACGACAGACAACTTTGTGATACTTCCAATGGGCCATTTGACAGTTAGCACCACAGTACCAAATAAGCTGACAGCTACCACACCGCTTTAAAGAACCGGTAGTTTTCCGACAAGCTCCACAAAGCTTTGGAATTGAGTTTGACACTGTACTTGCTTTTCGTTGCACAGCCAATTTCCCTGTCGCTAATTCCTCCTTTTTGCCATTTGCGCTGATCAAACTCTCGTTATTCTTTTGCATCGCCTTGTCCTTTGTGTCACTCGTCGTAATCTCCGGCTCTTCACCTTCCGTTTGTTCCTGCAGCACACAAAAGTCAATGAGTTTCTCCATCAAGTCGTAAATTAATCTCTTTGCGACGTACCGGGTAGACCTGCACACAGTTAAATGCGTTTCCGAGCTCTGGGTCGCCCACCTGAACTACAAATCGAGCAATTGTGGGACCTCCTTCGTACCAGATCAACAGTGCATCCCAGACTTCCTGCGGGATCAGTACGTAGTGATAGTTTTCCTTCAGCTGCGGCCGTAATGGGCCGCCCATGAGCTCGTCCAGTGACGTATCATCACCCACGTGGAGAAGTGGCAGGTTATTAATGCGACTGGGTGGTGAGTTGCCTATTGGCACCTCCTGCTCGTCATTGTAGCCCACAAACTCACTCCAGCGCTCCCACCACTTGGCCGAAAGCACGAAGCGCTTGTCCCCCACTTGTAGCCCTAGCTGATCCGCCTGCGTCATAAGTCGCTTGACGATCGTACGCTGTTTGCTGCGGTCCATTCGCTTGGAGGGCAACAACTGACTTCCATTCTCAGAGCCATTAACGCTGACGTTAACGTCCTCGCCATTCTGCTTGGGCGTGTGGTGCTTATTGCCTTTCTTCGACTGCTTTTTCTTACCCTGATGTGTTCATATACGAGCAGAGATTTAGAACTGTGGGGGAAAACTAGAAGAGCGCAGCGAAGTGCATGTACCTTCTTGCCCATACTCGCTGTGCAAAAGTGATCTTTTAAAATACGGGGCTCTGTTCATGTTTGTTTTGTAGGAGCAGTTGTAGGAAGCTATTTTCGTTGTAGGAAGCTATTTTCGTTGTAGGAAGCTATTTTCGGATGCTTATTTTCGTTACCGTTGGATACAAAATGTGACAAAAATATGGCTTCTAAAGCTCCATTCTTATTGGCCGGTCTTCTTACCCTGATGTGTTCATATACGAGCAGAGATTTAGAACTGTGGGGGAAGACTAGAAGAGCGCAGCGAAGTGCATGTACCTTCTTGCCCATACTCGCTGCAAAAGTGATCTTTTAAAATACGTGGCTCTGTTCATGTTTGTTTTGTAGCAGCAGTCATAGGAAGCTATTTTCGTTGTAGGAAGCTATTTTCGGATGCTTATTTTCGTTACCGTTGCACAAAAATAAGGCTTCTAAAGCTCCATTCTTATTGCCCGGTTCAAGCTACATTCTGAGACCTTAACGATAGCTCTAAACACAGTTACAAACCGCATTTCAGTTAAAATCACTTCACCTTTTGGAACCATTCCGCATTCCGCATTCAGAGCATGGCACCACCTGCCGAGCCGCCGCCGCGCGTGGAGGAGCTGCTGCTCTCAGGCGGCGATGTGAATGTGCTCAACCGCTCGACGCTTTCTCTGTGGCATTTCCGGCAGCTAGCACTCGAGATGCTGCCGTCCGCTGAGCCAGAGGACGACGCAGAGCGCGTCACTGGGGCCGCAAGTCGCGCCATTGAGCTGGGCGAGGGCATGAGCGTGGCCGCTGTACTGTACGAGCAGCCAGTGGACGCTTCGGGACGACCGAAAAGCGTCCAGGAGGACCACGAGTCGACCGGGGACAACCAAAACAGGACAGAGAGCCCCGTGATGCAGTTACAAGGAGTGACGACCAACATTCAGGGACAATTGACGCCGGACACCCGCGTGGCCGCCGTGTTCGAGCGCTACCGCTGTGTACTGTGCTTGGACGCATCACCTTCTATTTTGTCCATCGACCCGTCGTCCGGAAGGCTGTTCCTGGACTTGTTGTATGAGAGCGTAGAGCTCTTTATCTGGAGTTTGCTTCGCCCCATGGAGGTCGGAGGTGTGGCCTTTACGCCAGAAATCCATGTGTCAGTCCTCGTGCAGGGGGCGCTCGTAGAGTCGCTATGTGTGCTCATGCAGGGATACATCGTCACACCATCTAACGCGGCGGGCTTTTTGCAACTGATTAAAGATCGCTTCCAGCTGATTGAAAACGACTGGGCGTCTCGAGCGCAGGAGCTGGGTCAGTGGGGATATCTGGGCGATGCGACGCCCGCCTCACTCGACTGGGTACTACAGAACGCCGTGTTTGCTCTTAACTCGCTGCCGACAGACTGTGCGCCAATGATGGTGCTCGTCACAGACGGAGTCGTGGATGTACGGGACGCCTATTCCTATGATAACCTGCTGATGCAACTCGTGCGTCACGATATCCAGTGTCATTTCTTGCGTATCGGAGGGGACGGAGAAGACGAGTTGAACGCCACGTTTGGCTTCGTCCCAGACACGCATCTGTTGCAATTCGTTGCCGAGTACACAGGTGGAACAGTATTCGACTATGCGGCTATTCACGAAGCTTGTTATGGCACGACGAGTGCAAGTAGCAATGTTGTTAAGAAAATGACGGGTTTGCAGGACACGTGTTTCCTCCGCAAGTCGAGCGTTCACGCGAACTCGGCTCCGGTGGTGAAGCTCAACGAGATGGATAGCACTTCTTTTGACGGCAGGACATTGCTGCCACTCCGCCCCTATCGCATGTGGCGGGAAAAAGTGCATGAATATCGCATTTTTGCTGACGTGAATCGTATTGTGGAGGCACGACTTCGCGAAGGTTTCAGCATTAATAAGATTTATGTCAAGACGTATCAGCAGCCGCTATTAGCAGCCTCTGGACTCTCTCAAGCCAGCGCAGAATCTCCACGCAATGCTGCCAGTGACAATACAGCTGTGAATACTCCCAGTGGACGCCCAAACGAAGTCACGAAGATCTTGATTGTCTTTTTGCTGCAATGGAAACGAAACGTGTGGCTTGAATACGTTGTATCCACGACAACAGCTAACGCAACAACTATGGTGGGACCCAACAGTAGCTCAGCATCTCACTCGGGACGACGAACGAGTGGGCAGGGTGTAAAAGTCCCGGCTTCGTCGTCTGTACGAAAGACAGTAGACATATTTTCCAAGGACCAAAGAACAGCATGGAGTGAATGGTATGTAAAAATGAACGTTTTGGCCTACGCAGATTTTCTCCGCGCATTCGAAGATACAATACAACGCTCTTCAGCAGCCGGTGATCGAAATGCAAGCTCTGCTGCCCAAGGACCTGATGGAGAAGTTTCCATGGCATCTCCAGTTTTTGTGCACGATTTTATCCGCAACGTTCAGGATGTTGACCGGGTACTGCTGCACTTAATGACTGCGACGGCTAGTATCAGCGAGGCCAGTGACTCCGTTGCTAATCAGTTCTCGTTTGGAACAAGTGCAAATACGACATCAACGTCTGTGACTCCAAAGATCACGAGCTCGCATCCCGTTTTCAACATCATTGGTGAGCTTTCAACTGTGCTGTGGCACCGCTGGTTTTTTGTGGAGCGATTCGAAATTCTCTGCGTTGTCAAGAGCGATGCCTGCACTGATCTATTTTATCGAAATGAGGTGCATGACGTGGTGGAGCGCAGCAACGGCGGCTCGCACTTACGTGGTGCTGCAAATGCGTCGCAAGGTACGATCCATAGTCATGGAGCAAGTGTGTATGGTACGAGCAGTGGTCACATTTCTATTGGAGTCGAGAGTCTAGCAGAGCCGCTTGTCGCGATACTTGTCAAATGGAGCTCTCAAAAGCTGTCGCAGGATCTCTTTTTGAAGTTTCTCTGTCCGACTGCTGCGGATAAAATCCATCCCCCTCCGAGAGCTAAGCCATCGTCTTCTACAACAACAACGACATCTGGGGGAATTGTGCTACGGCGTCGGCAACGCAGTCAGAATGGTAATGGGGGAGAGGACGGCATCCACGCTGAAGAGAACAGCGGTGCCAACGAAAGCAAGGCAGCTCTTTGCTTTGTACGACTGGACTTTAAGAACAAAACGCTGTGTGCAGTTCACGTGGCATTTTTCGCGACAACGGCATCCACCCGCCGGCAGGTGCTTAGTGATTTGAAAGACACAATTTTCTCCGGGATCAACGAAGTTGCTGTGACTCCATCCCCAGCCACATTACTACCTTCATCTCTGACAGATACGCCTGTTGTTCTTTGTCATCGCATGCTAAGTCGTTTGCTTGTAACACACGATACGCTTCTACTTCACGGAATTGATCAGGAACCAGGACCCTTTGATTATTATGTAGCATCACCTAGTATGGAGGCCGAGAAGAACACTGGTGCTATCCCACCATCAAGTACATGCTGCGGAGGAAGTGAGCTACAGCTACATCGAGTGTTCGGCGCGTACGTGTGGCATTCTAGTTGGAAATGGGAGGTGGCGAACTTAGCTGCGTTGTTGGACGTAATGCGAAGGCTTCATGATGCTCGTATCAGCTGTGGATTTTGGGTATTGGACTGGAAGATGGAGGAAGATGATGGACAAGGTGCACATGTCGAAAGCGTAATTTTTGGCAGGGAGATTTTGATGGAAGATGAAAAGGGGCACACGAAGACGGCACTAGTGCAATATGCGCTTCGTCGTGTCTCAGATACTTGCTTGATGACCTCTTTTTGGATGGAACCGCAACACGGTGTTGTAAAAACACGCTTGTCGAATGAAGCTGATAGTAACGATAAATTCCACTGGAGTCTGAAGCAAGCTATTGGACACAGTACGCCGTTCGAAAACTACGAGGGTCATGGTACGCATCGAAATGGCACCCCTCGCGGAACATCTGACCGAGTTTCAAGAGGCTCAGTGGAAGATGAGCAAAAGTCAATGGAACATGAGGATGTGAGCATTGATTGGAGTGGTGAGGCTACATATCTTGGCGAGAGCGAGCTGCTGCATTTAATCCGCGCTTTCCTATTCAAGAGTGATCGACACTTTTTATCGTGTTTGTACACGTTTGATTGTATTATAAATTTGGGCGAAAACATTGAGTTACGGAACCAGATGAGCAAGGATACCGATGATGTTGTTGGCTCCAACTGGAGCATGGATCGACAACTGGCGGCTGAAAATGGAATGATCCTTCCTCCGTTCAGTACAGCAAGGCTTCTCGCTACGTCGACGCGGTCAACAGAGCACTTTCTGATGTATCTACAGAATGAAAAGTCCTCTATGAATGAACAGGAGGAGTTTAAGGGCGTTGAGATTTCGCCTACCCTTTCAACAGCCAACGAAAATCTTTATTCCATGCTAGAACTTACTCTTAGGGGGCTGAGCGACTGTGAGGTTTCATGGACCGACTACAACGGTGATATTGTGTCGGAAGCTGGAGCATCAACGAATAATGGTATTGAAGACGATCACTTTTTCAGGGAAGGAATGGATGGACAATTGCCATTGTGGCTAAAGCAGCATCTCGCCTTGACTTACAAAGACCGCATCCCACATCACGCACTGAGTAAAGGAAAATGTTTCGCTAAGCTTGTGAGTGACGACTGTGTTGTAATAGCTTTCTTTCCTTCGGCGGATACTCTGAGGTTGCAAAGCAAAGCACACGATACGACAACTGATAGGGACACCAGTTTTGCATTTGATTCCAAACTGAATCTGCCACGAAAATCATCAGAATCAGCAGTGGACGACATCAGCTCCTCACAACAGCAGTTTTCTGCGCGCGCGGCGGAAGACGACGGAACGAAGTCGCGCGCCGTGCGGATGTCTGTATCTGCAGACGATATTGTGCTATACCAAGAACGCCGTTTCAGCTTTCGCGAAGGCTACAAATCATGGAGAATGGGGCATTGCCAGGGTTCTCGCGATGCGAAGCAAAGTTACGGCCGTGATTTCCAAAAACTGCGCCTGCCATCTACTCCGGAAGATCACGAGTTTTGTGAAGATATCAGTCGTCGTGCGTCTTATGGTTGTGACTTTCACTTGCTGATCGAGAGTGCTAATGGCGTTATGGGATCGGGCTTTTTCCAAGTTGCATTCTATGAGTGCTCATTGTCCCGACTATCAACGGACTTGCACAATAGCAACAATCAAGTACTGGATCGTATGGACTTACCCCATACTATTCTGAAACAATTATTTTTTTCGAAACGGGGTAGTAAAGCTCGAGATGACCGCTCTGGAATACCTCTAGACCGAAGCGGGTTGTGGAAAAAGGCTCCCGCACCACGGTCACCAGCAAATTCCAATGGGACTTCGCACACTAGACAGAGTTCTGATAGTGTCCTTGCGTCTCGACGATTCCGCAAAAAGGTTAAGCGAGCCCATGAACACAACTTTTCTCGCGGAGTTTACATGGCCCTGCGGGAAGGAGGAGCTGTTCAGCGTAGTGATCTCCTGCAGGCACTGTCAAGCTGTATTGAAGTTCCTGTGGATGTTGACATCACGCTTTTGTATCGGATGATGGAGACTAATGCTTCGCATAAAATACCCCCCTTAAGGCCTGCAGCAGCTGCAGTGGTGTCTGCGAGCATTGGTGCGGATATTTTGACAGATAAGCTGACGAAATCGTTTGAGACGATTCTTTCGAGTGTTTTTGTTCCCATTGCCGGCACAAACTACTACTACTTTACTGGCAATGAAAACGCACTATATGAAGACCTCTCTGCTAACGAGTACGATCTGCATATACTTATGGAAGATTCGGATGATGACGAAGCGACAGCCGAAAGTGAGGTGGGGGATCTACCCACTGACGATGCCATTAGCGAAAATGAAGATAGTTTGCGAGTACAACGTGGCCGCGGCATTAATGGAAGTGATGACACCGGTGGTCGTCGCCTTTCAGAAACAACTTCACTGCCAGACTCAGGAACAGTGGAGAAAGGTGGGGAAAAGCGCGTGGGGATCCGACGTGGTAGCGTAGGGCATGAATTGCCGCCACTAGTGACCTCTATTGAAGGAAACTCGGGCAATGAACAGCACCAAGGAACTATTGAGGAGGATGCTGAGTTCAACAAGGAAGTAGCTGTGGCGACTTCTAGTTTCTCAGTACCCTTTTTCTTTAGGTTCGAGTGCCGTGTGCTTAACAGCTCTCGTGAGACGCGATCCAATTCTGCTGACACGCATGATGCAGGAGCTGCTCCAAAGTCTGAAATTTTACGTCGATCATCTAGTACTGCGGCGTATGAAGATATGCGGAAGGATATGGTTGCACAAGCGCAGCTTCTATCGCTGAGCAGTCGGCAAGAGGAGTTTAACGCATTCTTAGCGTCTTTGAAAACTGGTCAGGGGGACACGGTAAGGTCTGCTTCAGCTGATGTCACACACATTGCCGAGTCATTTACGGATACTCCGCTGGGTCGTGTCGCATTGAGATTGGTGACATTGACTTTGCCGAACGAGCGGGCGTTTGAAGGCGGACTAGTACCTCCTCAGATGCCATTCGAAATGGATAACAATGGTCAAGCTGGCATAAGTAGTGCTTCGCCATCTGGTGGAACGCATAACTTCTCCTCCTTGCACCTTTTTCAGCGTCAAGTTCTGACTCGGGTGCGAAAAGATATTAAGGAGTGGTGCAGCGTCGAAATACTTTCGATTTTGAAGTCAGCTAACAAGATTACTCCGACAATTGGCGCGCTGGTGCAGCGACTTTTCGATGACTTGCCTGCAGATGCTGTGACGAAAGCGAAATACCCACTGGAGTTTGTGGCTCGCAGTCAAGAGACGCCTATAAATCCTGTTGACTTGTTCAAGCGAGAATTCGAAAAGGGTGATTTGCTTAAGGTTCATCACTGCAATGGTGTGTACTTTGTGGTGGAGAAGTCCGATGCCGCTGGTAAAATGGAAACGCAGAGTGGATCGAACGCAAGTTTTGAAATTCCGTACTGGGCGTATTTTGAGCTGGGTAGTGATCAAATCAGTCTGCGGCTGCACCACCCGGGTCGCCTCGAGAAGAATTCAAACAATTTTAAGCGTCTAGCCATTCTAACGCGGCTTCAGTTAGGGGTGCGTGCGGTATGCCGCCGTGTGAACCAGTTCTTGCTTTTGCTGCAACTTCATGAGACTCGCACATGCAATGGACTCTTACTCCCGCCAAACGCCAACCTACCGTTAAGTCCCCGTTCACCGAAAAGACGAAATTGGTCTCAGGGTGTCCTGAGTTCAACTACCCAAGATGACCAGAAGAAACAAGCAAACTTCTTCTGGCCTGGTCAGTTTGAGTGTGACCTGCGATACTCAGCCTTTTTCAAGCTTCACGAACGTTTAGCACCCAACTTCGCTCTCAGTATGCTATGCACTTCAGCATTGGAGCAATTTCAAGTGCACAATCGGCGCCACATATTTGTGTATCGTGACCGCGATGGGCATGTCTTTTACATGAAGATCAGTATTTATTATGATACTACGCTCACTTCAGCTGCGGAGGAGAAAGCAGCTGGAGATCGTCAAGAACGCAATGGCCTTGCGCGCTCGAATACTGGAGGAAGTTCTAACGGATCATCAACGGCTACAGCCGTGGTTGCACCTGCGGGAGTGCCTGGAATTCGATTGGAGGTATTTGGTGTATCGGAAGCGGGAGAAGAAGTGACACACGAATTGTGTCGATTGCTCGAGAGGAAGCTGGATGAAGCCACTCAAGTGGTGCTTATGAAATTGCTTGCGCGGAATACTAAGTTCCAGTTGACTCAGACTGACCTCACGTTCTTGTGCCCCCCAGCCTCCCAACCAGCGAGTATGGTGGAATACATTCTCCCTGGCGATGTGACTGAGTGCTCCAGGTTGTTACATTACTTGTCACAAACGCTGAAATCATCTCCGTATGCTCGATCGGTTCCGAATGGTGGACCATCACCCGCGCGAAGTGCACGAGACTCAGCAATTGGGTCATATCGGAGGGTACGACGGGGAAGTATAGCGTCTGCGAGCAGCACAGTTAGCCTTCCTGCGGAGGAACTTTCGTGGCCAACCGCTAAGGAAAAGGACGAAGGGAACGCAAAGATAGAGTCCGATCTGTGTATGAACGTGAAGGACAGCGCTCGGCTACATCCAGCGTACTTTGGTCGTCACCAAACCGTGCTCGGTGGCCGCCAAGAACACGACACACACCAAGTCGGGTTTGATGCAGCCATTCAATCTCCCATCTTCTTTTCCACAGCGAACGGACGCAATGCGCATAACGCCAATTCTCGAGGTGTGAGCTGTTCAGCCGTACCTGCGTCTTCAGGTCCTGAAATCGTGGCTCAGGCGTCTTACGTGTTCAACTTGAACCCAGACCTGCGACTTTCACCAGGGTTTATGTCTAGAGTGGGCAAGGGCCTTGCTCTCATGCGTGTCGATCTTATGCGCAATAGTCCTGTCAAAATGGAGACAGAAATTGAAGGGAAGGACGGCACTGCTTCAGAAGGCACCCGGAAGGTTAAGTGTGTGCAGGATATTCCAGGACTAGCTGCTTTGTACCCGGATATCACGTCTTTCGAGGAAAAGAATGTCACTGGGCTGGTCGCGAGATGTCAAGTTTGGATTCGTGGATCAATTCACACAACGGAGTTGCGTCACGTTGTGGAAGCATTTATGGATGAAGCGCTGTACGATTACCATATCGAAGCTACAATCAGAAAGTTGCAACCAACGCAGCTAATGACCTCCAGCGGTGATGAGATCCATGTGGATGCGGCGGACTTATTGGGGATTAATGCGAAACTGCCTGCAGAAGTGGATACTTTAGTGTCGCTGTTCAAAAGTGCGTGCCTCCTGCCTTCGTCATCTGTCACAAATTTGGGCGTTGACTTGCCTATCGCATCCTGGGATCTCGAGAATGCTGTTGCACAGGTGCGAAGCTTTTTGGGATGCTTGCCTCACCACCTTCGCCCGGCAGTTTATGCGAAGTCCAAAGTCTCGGGAGCTTATGAGAGTGTTACCAATCGACATGAAGCTGTCCACATATTTTCTTGCTCGGGTGAATCGCATGCTGAAGACTACCGATTGGTTGTGAAGCATGTTGGTGATTCCGATGAATACGACGGCCATGACTCGAGCGACTCTGATGCCGAAACGACAGCGTCCATGAGCTCGGCACTGCATCATATTGAGCCACTAATGCGAACAGATTCGATTCACTCTGAGATTTCAGATTTGGATTCGGTTTCAGGCCGCATGCCGCTCACGTGGACGACGTCAACGGGTGCTAACTCGGATTCGCATATACTTTCACAGATTTTAGCGGCACCTTCTGTTTCCTCAACAACTTCTTCGTCTATGATTGGAGCAATGGGTGGCTTGTCAAATCAACCGCACTTGTCGAGGAATTCTAGCTTCTCAGAGCGAGATGTTCTACTTTATTCTAACAGCAGCAGTCACCATCACCAAAAGGCGAATTCAAGCGCGACCAAGGAGGTGAAAAGATCTTTTTACTATGTGATAGACCTTTCCACAAGTAAGGGTTTGCAGTTGTACGGATACAACATGAGTACTGCTTTGGTGGAGGCTCTGGCGACACATGTGGCACAAGTACTTACGTGGAGTATGCTGCGCGAAAAGTTGTTACGCAGTCTACTGCTGGAGAAAGCAGGACTTTCAGTTGCAGCTCCTGTGGGTTCCGTTGTGCTACAACCCCGTAGTTTGTTCCTGACCGTCGGAAGAACAGGACGGACGGGAAAGATGAGCAAAAGCGCCGCAATGCTGTGTCAAGATTCTGCGGTGCACTTCATCGATTATCGCCCCCCTGTGCTGTCAATCTTACAGTCCAGTGAATGGTTTCCTAGAGTGTTGGATGCAAGTCGTCTGCGCTCAATTGATGGTTCTGCACTGGGAGCATATTTACGTGAAGCTCAAACCCAATCAGGTTCAGAGGCACACGATTCTCACTACCAACGACCCCGCGGTAAAAGTAATACGAACATGGGGCCACCTATGGGACCTCCAAGTATCCCAGACCTTTCACGAGAAGTATCCGGATCATCTTTATCGCAACGCAGTTTGCATAACAGTGGAGAAATCTCAGCTAACTTGATAGGAGGAAACCAGAATCACGGAAGACCAAAGAGTGGTGGCATTGTCGGCAACAGCAACGCTTCTGACCACACATCGTCATCCCCCAGCAATCGATCAGGTCCTGGCATGCCCTACCCAGGTGGTAGCAGAAACGATGTTGCAACTCGAATGCGAGGTGGTGCAGGTGCGGCTACTGCATTAATGGCGGCGCGTGCACGTGCAAGGGGTGGTGGCTTACCTGGTCGGATAGGTGGTGGACCGGGCGTCAGTGGAACTAAAGGTGGCAACTCTGGATCGGCTTCAACAGGAGAAGAAAACGTTGCTCCTTGGGATTTACCGCTCGTGAACACGAAGGTACCACGTCTACATTCATTAGCGGATGAAAGTAGTTCGAGTGCAGCTACTTCTCACGATGAGAGTCGTGGAGATTTGCGTTCTGGGCATGATTCAAGTACCGCGGCGACATCAAGTGCAGTATTGAAGAGTTCCACAAGCGCAACCAAGCGTCCTGCTCGCAGAACTCCCGTAACTACAAGACAGGGTGATTTTACATCCTCGTCTTCATCATCCGGGCTGCCGCTAATCCGATCATCAGCTAATCGCAGAGCCAGCAGTGAAACAACGATGGCTGATCCAGGCCAAATCCATAGCTCGTGGAAGAAGAGATTAGAGTGTGCATGGGGACCACGGTTTCTGTTCCGTAATAACGCAGAGCGATGGACCACGAAAAGTTCGAGTGAGCAGCAGGCGCTTTTCATGAAGCTGGAAGATGAAGAAGAGAGCACTCCATGTAAGAAAAGTAATGCGCCGTTACCCTACTTTTGCACAGCGCTGGAAAAACGTTGGGAGGCGTTCGAGACACGATCGACGAGTCATACGGTAGGAGTGAATTTACTGGGGCGACTCGCATCACTGCGTGTTGATGAGGAGATGGAAGAACCTGTCGCTAAGGATGTGGTCGCGAATATGGTGGCGTGTGGACATTTGCTTTTGCATCAGCGTTTCCGAGCTGCTTTTGTAGAGCGTTGGGTATCTGCAAAACTAATTACGGTGACTAACTCCGATGGAGAAGGAGTTGTGAATACTCGTCTACAGACACTGCAATCATGCATGGATTTGGTTCATCTGCTTAGCTACAAGCGGGAGTTTGTGTTTGATCAAGATGAATGCTCAGTGGCTAAATTGTATACTGAACACACTGTTCAAAGTATGGGAGGCGGTGCTGGCGCAGATATTAGGGGGATCAAGGAGCAAGTTACTGCCAATTTGGAAGCTTTACGTCTGGAAGTGGTAAGCGAATTTTACAAGGAATATGCGGTTCATTTACGCACTTTAGGCTTTCGACGACTTCGTACAATCAATACTAGCAGGAGTCATGCGCGTGCGTTCCCAGTTGTTGCAGAAACTCCTGGAGGGGATGAATTTTCAGAATACTTTTATCACCCGGAAAGAGCTGCTGCTGAAGCTGGAGGCTGGAAGGTGGAACCCAAAAGCACCGACACGCCATCTATCGTAGTGCTGGAGGTTAAATGTGACCACCGAGGCGTGAGGTTAACTGCGGTGCTTGTAAGTGTACACGATTTGGAGCAACAAGATTTGCGTTTCCAAAATCGTTTGGCAGCGAAAAGTGGGAAACGAGTTATTGCTGCTTCTGGAGCGAGGATCCAGTGTGTAGCTTCATGGCTGCGTGCTCAGCTGCAGACTCAAGCCCTCATTTACGGATTTACCATTCGTTACTTCCAGCAACTCCTACTTCAGTGGATTAATGCTGCTCATACCTATCACGAAAGTCAGAGTGGTCATGAACATACTGTGGGGAATCAGCTCAGTGAAAGTGATGCATTGGTGACAACCCCTCCCATGGCGTGGAGGAGAACCTCGACGTTTCAGAACATTGTTAAAGGACTCAAATGTTTTCTACTTGCTTTTCCTGATCCACCGGCGGAACCGAAGAGCCAAAGTTCGATCATACCAGCGGTATCAGTCCCTATTCCAGCTGAAAAGAATGCTACAACGGGGAAACTGAATCGGCAAAGATCTTCTTCAACCTTGACCGAAGCCACACCCCCAGGCAGTGGCGGCCCTCGCTCTATGTTGCGACCGTCTAGATTGTCTCGTCGGTCAGCTTCAAAACAGCAACTGCAGCAAACTGCACGCCAGCAACCGACTACTGTTTCACCGGAAGTAGTGCAAAAGTCAGCAGCACCTTTGTCTTCACTTTGGCATGATTGTGTGATACGCATGGAAACAGTCAAGTTGCAGTCTACATTATTGCAACCAAACTGCATGACGTCCATCCTCGTGCAGATTTTGCTCCGATACATTGCATGCCATGGGTCTCGTTATGAAGTGCTGGATTTGATCCAGTTTGGTACGGCAGATGCTGTCGTGTGTCATTCTTCGTCAGGAAGCTTCTTCCATCGATCTCCGTCTACGATACCAGCAAAGCAGAGTCGCAGGGTGGAACCCCAGGGTGGCTATTCGCTGATAATTACCACGCAGCCATTGACTAAGGAATTTCTTGCCCAGGACTCCATCCAGCTTCTACTACTCAAGAGCACGCCTTCAGTCCTTGGAGTGGGTAACGGAGTGTTACCGGTAGAGCGAGCGCTGCAGGAAGCTCAGCTTTTCACTCGAGAACTTTTCCACGTTGCAGCCCAACATTACGAGCGAGATTTACTTTGGTCTCAACTACTGTATGATGACTCACGCGGACCGGGGGCTGAAGTTGCACGCACACTGGCGTTGCCGGCCGATTTGTTCCGTGTGGAAGTGGGTCCGCAGCAGCTGGAAGAGTGTTTGAAGTTGTCTATTTGCACGCCATTGGACTCGCTGGATCCGCGGTTAGACGAGTTGTTGCAAGTGTCGGGCGTTTGCTGGCAGGAGTTGGCTTTACGGCTTCGAGATATTTACGCAGACCAGCTGCGCGAGTTTCAGTTCCAGGAGGAAGACGAGAACAGCAGCCACTTGTTGCTATTGTGCCCGGATACGTTCGACCTTATCATCCACCTGACGTTTATCACTCCTAAAGACCAACCAGTTGAGCCAGAAGCAACGGAAGATAATGACGATAGCATTGCCAACTCGAGTCAAAGCGCCAGCATCAACGGAAGCGAGGCTGGGAGCTTGAGTGAGCAGATCAGTCACATTGATTTCGAGGAGACAGCTCATGGCGACGTACGAGTGGAGATTTGCCGTCGTGAAGAACCGTCCAACAAGCAGTTCACGTCTGCACAACGTCGATCCATTTCCGAGTTCGTTAACAGCATTGTGCACTGGCAGTGGAGAAGCCTTATCTACGATTGAAAGCACGACATGGCTACATTTGGAAGCTGAAGTTGTTATGTGTAATATAAGTCCAACGTATATTTTAAACTGTACATATGTATGTCCTTCACGCCAGATGTCCTCAAAGAACTCGAGCTGGCAACGTCAGAGGTTTAGTACATTTGGACAACCCACTCTGGACTACGGCTACATTAGCCCAAAAACAAGAGGAAAGACGTCGAATGAAAATTTCTAAGAACCCCAATTCTCTAGGACAGCCTCATTCAGTCATACAGTTATACAGTCATACAGTCATACAGGTACTTATATTACAGTGTTATCATTGTGCATCCACTGCAACTTGACACCAAGTCTCGTTCGTGGATTTTCCACGTCAATCGCATGCCGTTCCATAGGTCCTTTTTACTTGCTCTTACTAGGAAGAAAACCATGTGCACCACATACATTCCTTCCGATAGGTTCCTCGTTAGTTGATGGGCATGCACGTTACAAAATCGCTTCAGTACCGCTTCACATCACTTTGCAATAAGACCTCCTTCATCTTCCTCTTCTCCGTCATGACGATCCCCGACCAATTCGACGTCGTGTGGCAACAGGATGCGCTGGGTCTTCGCTTCACACCCAACGACAACGACCTACCCGTAGTCTGCCAAGTGCCGCCCACTGCGTGTCCAGCCGTACTAGAGTCCCGCGTTGCAGTAGGCGACGTGCTCGTGGCTTTCGACTTGCAATTGGACGAGGGACTGCAGTCCGTCACGGCTTTCGACCAGCTCGTCACTGTACTACGTCGTGCCAAGTTGCCAGTGACGTTGCGTTTCCAGTCGAGAGAGAAAGAGATTCCAGCCAGAGTTGCGGACGTAGCACACAATTACGTCTTCACTTGGACCCCCAAGATGCCGCTGGGTGTATCGCTGGCCATGGACCCATGTACGTTACATGCTGCAATCACAGCAATTGACCCGAATCGAATTTCTCCAGCTTTCCAGAACCTGAAGCCGGTGCTTGGTGACGTTCTGGTCGCTATCTCCTCAATAAATGATGACGATACTATTCGTCTTGATGAGATGCGTTTTGAAGAGATCATCCAGACACTGCGAGAGTTTCCACGACCTTGTCAACTTACATTCGCTAGGTTAATAGACGAGAGCTCTCCTGATTCAGGATCGGAAGATGAAGGTGTGTCTTTCCCGTTGAAGCTGTTGACAGCTCCCATTTCTTCATCCAGTGAGAAATCGGACGAGGTGACGAACATTTTGAAGCCTCCTTTCCTCCGCCGACCACTGCAAATCCGACCCAAGTCGCGATCGAGAGCGGGACTCCCTCCACCGAGAAAGCAGATCCCCACGTTGACAGCTCCCATTTCTTCATCCAGTGAGAAATCGGACGAGGTGACGAGCATTTTGAAGCCTCCTTTCCTCCGCCGACCGCTGCAAATCCGACCCAAGTCGCGATCGAGAGCGGGACTCCCTCCACCGAGAAAGCAGATCCCCATCTCGAAGCGACAGAGCTTCCGTATTGACAAGCCCGTGTCCACACCTCCCACTTCAAGTGATAGTAGACCTCATGCTAAATCGACGTCCTCGATTGATAACCGACCTCACTCTGGATCGACCTCTTCGAACAATGGTAGATCTCATGCTGGGTCGAATGCAGAAGATCAAGGCTTCTATACTGTTCAATACAGTGGTGGCGCTGGCGGATTGCAGCTGCGTGACTGCACGAAAGACGATAAAGGACTCATGAAGAGCACTGACAAGAGTAATCGTACCAATGGCTACAATGTGGCAATCCGCAATGTGACGGACACTGAGTCTGCTCCTGGACTGGAGAACGCGACCACAGGTGATCTGCTAATGGCTATCGGTCAAAAAGACTTGCAACACTTGTCATTCGAGCAGGTGCGTAACGAGCTTGGAGCAATCCAGAGTCCCACAACTTTGCTGTTTAAGAAACGCAAACGCGTTACTGGCAAGTCGGCGGGTTCCTCGCTAGTCGACTCATTGCTGCTCTTCCTCGTGTAAAAAATGAGGACACAAAACACGTTTGTGCTGTAGACGAAGCAACCAACATGTGTCGAACATTTTAAGTTGCGCTAGATTTCCATATATTCGTTGCTAATTTTTTAAAAAATTTCGGTCAATTTATCTTACAGTACCGGTACCAACCTTTGTCAATCTTTTGACATGGCTACACCCAAGTTGAAGTTGCCTTGCACTATTTAATTTCTGCCAAGCTTCACGTCTCGCTTATCGCTTCTTCTCATCGTCCTCAGCTTTATAGATTCCTTCCTTTAATACTTTGAATCTTGTGTCAGCTAAGACATTCTTCCGTAATTAACCTCGACACTCCAGCTAAGAAAGCCGCTTGTCTATTGGTCCAAACCTTGCCCTAAAATCCACACATTAAAAATCCTTAAAATAAAAGAAAAAGAGGACAATAAACAGAACCCCTTCATAGCTCTTCCTCCCGTTATATGCTCGAGTCGTCCGAGCCGCCAGTAATGAGCAACGAAGAGCGTGCGGCCTTGCGTGCCTCAGGTCCCAGCAGCAGCTCCTTGTCGTCCCCTTCACGCGCTCGTCTCTTGGCCTCCGCTGGCGTTGGCAGCGGCCCTGCAGCTCCCGATGAAGCACACGCCGTTCGTCTTAATGTACTCAGCAGCAGCGTCCAGGAAGCCCGTGATGCGCGCAATTCTCGCCTCATTATGTTGGCCATTTCATTGGTTAACGCACCACAAATTGCCACCGCTGTAGCCATTTTGGCAATGTATTGGCAGAGCGAGACGTTGTGCTACCGGATCCAAGTTTGGGTGTTGCTACACACCATCCACCTCACCCTCACGTTGCTGTTAGAATGGACACTTTACTATCTGAACGGAGCCAGAAGCAACCGAGCTATTCGTCTACGAGAAAAGTACATGGCTCCACTCAGTCAACTCAAGTACGGATTGGATCTGGCTGGACTCTTCTGGTTCCTAGTAGGCAACATGTGGGTCGTCAGTGATGGCGCGCGCTGTGATGACGGATCGGTCATGTACCAGTTAGCATTGTGGATGATTGTCATCTCTTACGCCAAGATCTTTCTACCTTGTTTGTTGCTATTGGCGCTACTACCGGTGTTATGCTTCTGTCTGCCGTGTGTCATTCGACTGCTGAGTCGGTTGCAAGATCCGATGAGAGGAAAAGGAGCGACAAAAGAGGTGAAATGGATCATACTGGGGTGTTATTTTGTACCTGAGAACTGATTTTTGTTGCTATATTTTTCCAGTTAATTGATCAGTTAGAGACCAAGGCGTACACGGTTAATATGTTCCCACCCGAGGATGCGTGCTGCTGTATTTGTCTCAACGACTACGAAGCGACTCAAACTCTACGTGTATTGCCATGCGGACACCATTTTCACAAAGATTGCGTGGACGAGTGGCTGCTGGTAAATTCGACATGTCCAACATGTCGTAAATCCATCTTCGACGCAGCAGTTCCAGGGGATGCGACTGCAACTAGCGAGGAAGAAATGTTACGGCGTGTCTGATGAAAGTCCGGCTTTATTTGCGCTATCAACAAGGGATGGTAATTCTACTCATATTTTACGAAACCAGTGTTGAAATTCGTGTAAGTAAGACCTCTTGATTTTGGAGGTTAAAGTACCTATTGTTTTTTTATTGGACATCCGAGGTCTACTTCACTTGCGATCAGCGTTTGCTTACATTGGTGCATTAGTTCTGCGTTTACAAAAACATTTTTTCAGTGGCGCAAGTTGAAAAACAATTTTGTTCCTTCGAGGTGCTTTGTGCTTTCTCTGATGAACGCAATTGAGCCAATATCATCGCTAACCTCTACTTCTGAATTACATTAGGTCTTTCAGCATACCCCCATTGACCACTGAATTCACTGAAACAAATTTTTGCGCGTGAGCGTAAGTGTTTCTCCTGTCAAAATCAACAAATCTAAAAACCCTTTTGTAGCAGCTCTGACATCGAGAGGGTTGTTCTGAAAGTTGAGAACTCGAAGACCTGGCAACTACTTCGAAGTACTACACCATTGCCCGGCCAAACTCGGACTACCGTAATTGGCGTTGATGTAGGCTCACTTTTTTTTCATACAAAATAAAGAGGTGTGCCTACTTCAACAGCACATATCCAAGATACGACGATTTAAGCCAATCGGAACCCACAGTTGAATTCGTCTTAAAATTCTAAGCTGATTGGTGGTGCTTCATTCTCAATTTAGCCATGGGCGAGGTTCATTCTGGAAAAAAACAAGGTGAAACCCTAGACGCTGAGTGCAATACCATGATATCATTCATCCCTGCTGGGTACACTTCAGTGGTCACCGCAATTAGTGTCACCGACACTAATTTATGTCAGGTGTTTTTGATTTTCTTAATATCATTCATCCCTGCTGGGTACACTTCAGTGGTCACCGCAATTAGTGTCACCGACACTAATTTATGTCAGGTGTTTTTGATTTTCTTTACAGAAATTAGTATGAGTGTGAACTGACACTAATTTACGTGTGGTAAAATTAGTGACACTCTC
>JAIKVB010000686.1:0-20154 GCA_024679045.1 Phytophthora brassicae
CGAGGAAACCCAAGGCGAATAAATTCAAACTTGAAATCAACACCTGCAAATAAGTATAAACAAAAGTAAGGGCGTAAGAAAACCCAAAAGATCTAAAAGTCTTTGAACGTGAACGTACCGAAGTGAGTCACGCGAAAGCACAGCGTAATAACAATCCACAGCATCATTTTGCACTGAACTAGCGACCTTTGTGTCTCCAATACGAATGCCAGCTGATAAAGCGTGTGGATGCCACAGTTTCGCTTGATGACAATCATTAAAAGCACTAAAGATATGATTTGAAGCAGTCCGAACACGTAGAGGGGTACGACATTGGCAACCAAATTTTCACGTGTGACTCCTTTCATTTCGAGATGGTACTGGGCATTCGGTAGGTAAGTCATCATGACCACATAGCTGCTGTAAAACAGAGGCATAAACGCTTCCAAGAAGGCTGTGAGGACGAGGCACTCGGTAGTAAAAAGAACTTGAAGGGATTCAAGAAGAATGGTAGAGCGCTTCATAGCAGGACCCTGGAGGACTGGTGTTGCAGGTACGAGTGGAACAATAGCGTTACTGCCTATACTCAAGCTTTTTGACCGGTGAAAGTTCAGCCCAGATATAGAACAATAGTGTTACTGCCTATACTCAAGCTTTTTGACCGGTGAAAGTTCAGCCCAGATATCCTGGATTGAGGTGAGATACTTGAGACGGGAGGTCCTGAAAAAAACCGAGATTCTTCATTTGAATCTGTGGTAATTTTGTTCAAATCGTTGGTTTTTATGTGAGGAAAGCTGGAACTTTCCTGAAGCACAGCGCGCGTTTGCTTCCGTTTACTTTCATGGTTGCGGCACAGCCAGCACATTAATGTCAGAATATTATTATCCAGATTCAATCTCTTGTCGGTAATCTGGTGAAGTCTTGATAACAGTGTAGCTGTGCGACGATGCAATCCAAACAGCATCGTAGCAGTTTGTGAGAGATCTGTGATGACAATAGCTGTAACTGCTGTTATCGAAGTACTGCTTTGCATGCAAGTCGAAACGTATAAAGCATTGAAGAAATCCGCCGTAAAAATCACTTCCACAGGCGCCATATCTTCTAGAACCTTGGCAAAATGCAAAACTAAATTTTTCAAAGCTACCTTTATCACGGGTAACAACAGAATTACAGGAAATTCGTATTTCGTCCCCTCTGCGGCTCGAAACAGCATTTCGTACACTGGAAAAATAAAAACTGTTGACGTTTGAGCAGTAACAAAGCGAACACATCGAGTGACTTGAATATGGTTCGCAAGCATCCGTTGATAAGAATCTGGACCCACAACTATCCGAATTGTGATAATTAGTAAAAGGTAATATGGAGGCACCACAAACATGATGTAAAACGGAATTGGGAAAACTGCGTACGCACAAACCACCATCGAGACAACAACGACGCAGGTCGGTAATACGACGTAAAGCGTGAGGCGTTGATATGTGGAGACAGCGAAGTCATCAATGAGATACGTGGCTTGGATCAGTAAAGCGTGGGTCACAATACCCACAAGCACCGCAACTCTAATCCACATGCCGTAATTTGCAGACCATCCTTCTGTTAATTCTTGGAGCGGAATGAGCTCCTGACCAACGACTAGCAGTATCATTGGTACTGGTGTTGCGAAACATACCAATAGAACTCGTGATAAGGAGGTATGTGTGTAGTATTCCTCAAATGCTAAAGCGCGCTTGATAGAATAATTACCCCCGTAATAGCTCACCTGTGTTCGCTGCCACATACGCAAAAGTTTTGATCCCCAGCGCTTCCATTTCGTTTTTCTTGGTACCAGCAACGCCGGATCTGCCGTCGGAGTAGCTGTTGGTGCTATCGAGGTCATGTACCTACGAATTGGCTGTTCAACCTGAACTGAAATGGTCCGTTTGAAGGAAGTGGGTCAAAAACTAAAAATAACTACTTCGAGTAGTGCCTCATTATTAATATAATGCAGTACATGTATATATATAAAGAGGTTTGTCCAATAATATAAAACTTTTTCATGAATTTTGTCAAGGTGCAAAACGGCACGTCTAATAAATCGAATGCTTTGTAATTCAACGCTACAGAACCATTTACATATTAGGCGGATGATCGCAGCGATAACGACGCCAGCCTCCTATGTTGCAAAATTCGGTTGATGGTGGGCGAAATGGATTTTTTTTAGCGTAATCTGAAGCGGCTCGTGCACATTAGCACGGTTTGCCATTGCGGCTTTTGGCACCCCAAGAGAAATGCAGACGCAGGGAACGAAGAAAGGAAGAAGCTTAATACTTTTGGCGCTGGGATCTGAGCCTCTGTTGATTCGTGAAATGAAATACTTCGAAGTAATGTTTTTGTGCAGGTATATTTCTTACGACGGCGTTGAACTTCATCCAGGATTCGTGGGATTCCAGCCAAATTGCTGACAGCAGCGTTGTACATGTAGTTTCTATACGGCTCATTGGGGACACGAGCAAGGAGTAGATCCTCAATCGGCAAAGACAAGCGTCGTGTGTGCGCTACAGTCTAATAGGCATTATCAAAAACAAGAGCACTATGGACTCGCTGAAGCAGTACGACTTTGTGTAGCTCCAATCATGTATATGAACCAGTTGGCGGTGACCCGGGTCACCCCAACAACCCGCCTTCCAACTATTCTATTATAAAGCATAGTCATTACGACAGTGATATAGTAACTGCTGCTCTGAGGTCTCACATTGTAAACGTTGCGGGTTGTTGCTGGTGATGAACTCGGCCGCGGTATATCTGTTGTACATGCCATTGCTTGAAGGGTGACTGTGGACTTGTCAGACTCAGCCAAGCCCGACCTGTTTAGGTTAGTGGCTTGAAAACAAAATTGAAAATGTCTTCTGGGAATGGGGGGTACCGCCAACTGGTTCATATCTTCAAATTATGAGGAAAAAACACCTTGTGTGGAATTAGGTCTGCGACGAGTATTAAATAAAAAAGGACTCGAACGCTTTGTGCGACAAACGGAGAATTATGTGTGCTCCTAAATCACAACTACGAGTTAAAACAGGGAGAATCTACGCACTGAATTAGTTCGTAGCGAACGAGTCGACACGCCAGCATCTCCGGCATCCAAATCACCTCGATCTGCGACATTTGCGTCTCAAGTACAAAGGTTAAGTTGTGCACAATTCGCAGTCCACAATCGTGGATTACGAGTCCCATTAGCAACACAAGGGAAATGCCTTGCGAAAGGCCAAGATAGTAAAATTACTTGTGCAGTATACGTACACGACATTTCGGCGGGTGACGCTTTCCAGTTCCGTGTAGTACTTTTGCGTTGGGTAGCTGCACCATAACCATCTTATATGGTAGGTTTTGAACGGACCAAGAAAGTAGACGGGTAACGGCAAAACATCGGTTTCCAGATCGCGGTAGAGATTGAGAATAGTCTAGACAGTTTGAAATCTCTTTTGTAGGGCGCCACCTTTCCAGCCAACCTCCCCCTTCTTCTCAGCATGACAGCTCCCGGAGTCATCGCTTACATCAAACCGAATACCCTAAATAAAAATGGGTACGTCTATGGTTCGGCTATATGTCCATCGGTAGAACAAGACCGCGTCTCGGTGTCAAGGGTCGCGAGTGGCCGCTGGGCTGCACTAGGTGTATTCGAGTGTGACCGCGCAATGTCCGAGGTGAGCCTGCGGTTGGTGAGTGAGGAAGAGACGTCTAGTGGAATCGGAACCTACATGGGGAGCTGTATATGTGTAGTGAAAGCGTCCACCCTCTCACCAAAAGCCTGATACTACGGAGTCGTCACGGGGTACACCTGGGTTCAAGAGCGTCTAACAGGGGAGTTGCATGTGTGTTTCGGGGCTGGAAGCAGTAGCGTTCTGTTTAACCCACTGGAATTGCAAGATCTTGCTGTTCCCAGCTACGCCTTAAAGCAGTAGCGTTCTGTTTAACCCACTGGAATTGCAAGATCTTGCTGTTCCCAGCTACGCCTTGCGACCATGCTACATCGTTCCTGTAGCTGATGTGATGCCGCTGGAAACGCGCCAGCGGCACTCCGCTGCTCTTGATCACTTTTCAGGTACAGGGTCACGTGCTATGTGCAACTCATCGACGATTCTACGCAAACTCGCAGCTACCGATGTCGACAAGATTTAAGCTGTTCCATTTTGTCAACGTAGCTGCTGGAAATATAGATTTTGTTTCTATCAAGTATGCTCTAGATGTTTCGTACATCCACGACAGCGGACGACGGGTTCCTCAGAATGTCAATCTTGGAAGGTCTATTTTTGACAAACCAGGCGCGACTTCAGTGCAGCGCAGCAACAACACAGGGTTTGCAGATGAATCGTCATTTGTTCAGGGTCAGCAGAGTGTTCAGATGATAGTGACGGTGAAGATGAGGGAGGTTCACCTCCAGCAGCTTTTATGGCGGAAACACCTCGGAAGGGCGAGCGCAGCGCTCGTGAAGGAGTGGACGAAGATCTGAGGTCGCTGAAACAGTTTCGTGTTTCGTACAACGGTAATGCGTCGATGTTGCGGAGTATAGATCAAGTAATCGCACTACGAGAGTCGCCCCTATCGCTGGGCAGCGGTAGCAGTATGGTTTATTGTGGAGGTTCAGTCTCCAGTAAGGCTCAGTATCGACCGTCGTTACGTCAATGCGTGATCCACAACCAGCTTGTTAACGGTACGTACGCTGCAGTGGAACCTCAGTTGATGCCTGAACCCCTGCAGATTCAGCATGAGTTGTTTGAGTTTTTGCCACACCCGACTATCCTTCGCGCATTCTACAGCTGGGGTTTTGGACTTTGAGGCCTTTCGATTATGCACTTTACACATGTGGCTGGAGGAACGAAGTGTGTCTCGTCGCAACAATATGACCGATTTTTTCAAGACAGCATCGCTTCCAGCAACATCCAACCCCATGACCTTGGAGAAGTTGTTGACGCTGCTGATGGTCTAGCCGTCGTTGTGGCTGCCGTCTATCTCCCAAATGTTACTGAATTGGTTGGAGCAGCTCGGAAGGTCATCGAGTCACTAAAGATGAAGGGATGTTTTACCTCCGCAGACGCCAGAAACGAGTTTTCCACTGGATTAATGTACGGTTCGAGAGAATTCGTGGCTTCCGAGCGCTGAGGGATCTGGATAAGGCCAAGCTCGTTATTTCCGAGTTCTCTTTTGATGAACCTTCCTTTGTTCAGATCATGCAAACGATCACTGACGTGCGGATGTCAGCGTTACAGGACCCCAAACCGGCGCATGCACACATCAATCAAGTCGCAGCATTATCTTCTTCAAGTGGCTTAAGAATTGGGAAAGGAAGGGTTCCGGCTCAGCAACTCCGACCTCCTGCTCCTCAGGAAGTGCTTGAGGTACTGCCTATGATGAACGGTCAAAGCCTCTGCGTGTGGTACCTGTCGAATACGCCATGTCCAAGTCGACTGAAAGGATGTTTCAGCCGAAAAAGGGGCCATTTTGCACCCGTCACGCTACCCTGTATCGTGTTTGACTTCATTTCGAAACACTACGGTGGACTTCGCCACAATTTCATTTCTATTACACGGGAGAATTTGGATCAGTGAAGATGCCAGAGTGTACAAGAAGGCTGATGTACACCCTGGCAGCCAAGAAAGTCACCTGACGCCACTGAGAAGGCGTCACCATCGTTAGCCGTACCGCGAAGAGCTGACCAGAGTTTATCGCGCTCGACTACATGTAGCGAGAAAAGGTTCACTTCTATACGTAGCGTCGGGAGTTTGGATTGTGTTCAAACCAAGGCCGGAGGAGGGACGATCGGTCCCATTGGCACCAGTGATATCAAGCCCCATGACTACAGGCCAGGCCTGGTCGTAGCCGTGTGTGCAGCTGGAAACCACACAGGCGAATTTCACGCACGACACCTGATGTTGGGTGGAAATGAACACCGCCCCAAGACTGCATTTTTCTCACTCTTAAATGGTGGCAGCATCAGAAGGAATTGCAAGAACATGACAACTGGTCGATGAGAGGATGGAGGTGCTACCCGCACATATGGCCTAGCCCAATTTGTTCACCGCGAGCAACGCGTCTATTTTCAGACGTTAACTGTTCGCCATGGATTCTATCATGTCACCGGGAAAGAATTTTATTTGGATTATGCAAGCTTTATCTGGCGTGGGTCAGTCGTTGCCAAAACCGTCTGTATACGCAACGATGGAAGGAGGAGAACAGAAATATTGGATTGACTCCGAAAAGCAGCGAGTATTTTCGAGTTTCTTACGGAAAACTCGGATAGACCTTCCAGATTTGGTCCCATTTTTCGTGGTGAGACTGCACAAGACTATCGCCCTAATAAGGCACTTGAGATACCGCCTGGTACTCCAGCCTGGTCGTCGTATCAATGTCGACGGGAGTGGGAAGAGATTGTCAGGCATGGAGTTCGGCCGAAGTGAAGTCGTTGTTCACAGAGAAAGATAAACCTCCCAAAAATCACGCGTCGGCACGGATGGCCATGATCGACGGGAGTGGGAAGAGATTGTCAGGCATGGAGTTCGGCCGAAGTGGAAGTCGTTGTTCACAGAGAAAGATAAACCTCCCAAAAATCACGCGTCGGCACGGATGGCCATGAATTATCTCGTTAAGCAAATTCGAAAAGGCCAAGATGCAGGACAGCACTTGGTACTGAATATTGATTTGCTGCCGTTGCGAATAATATGTCTTGCAGCCCGTTTGGGGCGGTAAGAAGGGAACGGCGTCAATACCGGAAGATGCTCGCGTGATATACTTGGTACTGAATATTGATTTGCTGCCGTTGCGAATAATATGCCTTGCAGCCCGTTTGGGGCGGTAAGAAGGGAACGGCGTCAATACCGGAAGATGCTCGCGTGATATATGATCTCTCCTATCCAGAAGTAAGGTCTGTTAAGAATAATACTGTCGATGACGAACGTGTGGTGGTCGTATATGATGTACCTCACGATCTCGCTAAGCGTATTTTGAAGGTGGAGAAATAATTCCATGGAATGACCAAGCTAATGTCTGGCGATGTAGCAGGTTAATTCCGACACCTTGCGATCCACGCCAGTTATGTGGGTCGCTTCGCAGGCACAATTTTAGAATTAGGAATTCTAATCATTTATTTGTGCTGTCCATTCGACTGTACGCTGTCACCACAGTATTACTGGACCGCAGGGGCGTAATAAGCCATTTATGTGTTTCCTTCTCTCCGAGATGGCAACTCCAACCACCCGAAGGCACTCACACTTTCGATTCCAAGACATGTTGCGATGATCATTATTTGATCGAACCAGATCTCGAATCCCGGCTCCCAGAAGCAAATCTCGCTCTTCGGAGGTCGATGATGACGATTCTCGGCCCAGAAGCAGTAAACGAGGATAAGTTTACATTATGGAAACAGCGAGGGCAAAATACGCGGGCTAATCTGAAACATCCCTGGCTCAAATCTCTCGATGTCACCGGAAAAGATGTCTAAGGCGTTACTGCGTGTTTACGACATGCTGGAGCAAGATACAACATCGCAGCAGAACATCCGGAAGCTCTTAGGAAGCCTCCGACATGTGGTGACATGTATCCCATTGGCCAAGTCATTTTTCCAACAGCTATCAGCACTGACATGGGGAACTCGGCGATATTCAGCAATTACTAACACCCAAGCTGCGGGAGATGGTCTCTCTTGGTTTTGGTCGATTCTCCATACGGCAGAGTTTAATTCAGTATCGATATCCCGATTTTCAAGCTCTCATCCAATTGACTACGAGATATATTCATGGATGCAAGCGATTTCGGCCTCTGTTCATTGTTTCCTGCCGTCGCGAATACCTGCAAGTACGCTTCAACCAGGAAGAATTGCGGAATATTGCAGAGTGTTGTTCAACGGGGTAGTGGTGACTACAACATTAATTTACGAGAGCTGATAGGTGCTGTCTACGCGTCTATTGTGTGGAGCAGTAGCTGGTCGGGACCATCCAGCAACGATGTCCGTCATATTCGCTTCTGGATGGACAAAACATGCGCAATTCCGTGACACAATCGCCGCTCCAGTCGAAATCAGACAGATCAACAGTTAATCCGGATCCTCAGGTTTCTCGAAGTGAAACACTATTTTTTGCAACAGCTGCACATATACAGGATCTGCTAACGTTATGGCTGACGCGGGGTCACGGGTGTGGCAATCCACGCAACATCGATTAACATTGACTAGTCTTGTGTCTGAGTGGTCACAGGTGGAGCTACCGAAAAACCCAAGGAATCTCTCACGCGTCTGGGTGCGTTTCTGTGAGCAGGAGCCCTTGCAGACTCGTCCCGGGCATATTATCGGAGATACTGGAAACAGTGGACCGACTGGTGCCTATGGATGACATTTTTCGTGCTGGCTGCCAGAAAATGATTTGAGCGCTAACGCAGCGCAACTGGGAGCTTTCGCTGTGTATATGTGAAAATTCGGGATTAATTGAGCGGGAACTGGAAACACGTACTCGACGATTTGCTTTAAGTTGTGTGCCGTCAGATGGTACCATCATAATAATGCAGGGTACGACCCCGGTGTTAATGCCAGTCATGCTATCCTGCTACGAGTAACTCGGCGGTTTACATCTCTGGTCGCCAAGCAGTATCCGTTTTCGGTCCAACTTTTGCATATGTTTTACCGATTTTTTTTTCTCGGACCATCAGCTTGCGCGCGTTCGCTTGCTATGGGGTGGTCTACTGCTCGGTTATTTTTTCCTCCTGCGAAGATCGGAGTACCTTTACATCGGACGTCAACATCACGCTTACGTGCTAAAGCTTAATGATATTTCATTTTACGAAGGGGCAGGACGACAGTGTAAACCATGCAAAGCTCATAGAGTCGGTATTGCCCTCATGGACGCAAAAAATAATCATTACGGCCGTGACGGAAGTCAGCTTCCATGACAAGTCCGGGGACAACATTATTTACCCTCTTTTGGCGGCTTGATGGATTGTGAAGGGTGACAAAGCATTCGGCACTGTACCGATAAACCTGCATTTTCTGCAGGCATTGGGTCCGGTATTTCGACAAAGGATGTGGCTACAACGATCAAGTCGGCCGCCCGAGAATACATCATGGATTCCGCTCGATGTTCCACACACTCTGTTCTAGTCGGTGGTTCAACGGCTCTTATGAATGCAGGTGCTGACCGACTAGCAATTAAGGTCATGGGCCGTTGGTTATCGAGCGCCTTCGTGGAATATCCAGTCCTGACAGCCCAAGGTTCATCTAAACTGGCCAAACTCATGTGTTGAGATGGTCGGCCGCTGCAGGCGGTGCGATGAAGCCGACTGCAAATTTCTTCGCTATTGAAGCACCGGATTTGTTGAGGGGTGCCGTCACTCCTCACCAACGAAGAAACATGAACCATTCCCCCCACTCGTTAGTGATTGTTGGGAATGGTAGGTTTTGAATCGGACCAAGAAATAGAAGGGGTAGAAAGTTAGCGGCAAAACGTCGGTTTCCCGATCGCGGTAGAGATTGAGAATAGCCTAGACGTTTTGAAATCTCCTTTGTAGGGCACAACCCGCCACTCGTCACCCACGAAGTTACATGAAACATCTCCCCCACTCGTTATAGATTGTGGAAAGTGGTAGTTACTACTGGTAGTAGACTTGACGGATAAAATACCCCAAGTAGACGGTTAGTACGAGGCATTCGGTGGTATACTCAAGCGTATACATCGAAAATTGGAGAGTTTTTTATCGTCTCGGATGTCGCATTCCTTCTAACTTAACTCTACACCAGCACTAAATTTGTGTTGGTTTAGCTTAATTTGTACATTGTACATGTATCTGGACCAAGTTGATCATGCTAATGCGGTGATGTGGTACACATCTTTTTCTAATTTGATTGAAAAAAATGAAAAATGAAAGTGGATGTTTGATAGTGTGCTGGCAAAGAAATATAAAGATGTATGGTACACATTATTTGATGGGCGTTGCTTTTTCCTCTCTAGAAACAACTTTTTGGCTTAAAGAAGACCCCGAAACGCTGTGTTCTCCTATCATCTAAAAGCCTCGCTAAACAGTATTATCAAGGGGTCATACAAAAACTAGGCACAGTGGACTCGCATTGTATCAAGAAGGGGTGGCAAAAGATAGCCTTCTTTCCGGATCGTATCCTGGCCGGACCGCCGTTTGATTTGCCGATCATACATCAGGTCCTACCCGTCAAATTTGACGAATAGTCTTTCATTACTCTCAAATCACTAGTAGTTTCCACACTGTCTGTTGCATGCTGCGGACGTCGAAAAATCGTATATATTTATTATACAGTCCCTAGTCGTAGTGTCCTGAACACTTACTACATCTAGCACACTTCCAATCGTACTATCAAGGTAAGTAGTACCTCAAATCAGCAAAGCTGTAGTACGACTACCACCTAGACTACGGCCTCATCTCTCGCTTCGCTAGTCGTATCAGCATCGTCGGTATCGTCATAATACTGGCCAGGGTTCATACGAGATATTCGGATTCACCTCAGCACTTCTCTCGTTGTCCTCGCTCACCTGCCTCACCGATGAATCGCCCGGAACCCCCACGGCGTTAAATTCGTTTACGTAGATCAGCTCTCTCTCAGACGAGTCATCAACCGAAATAAGCTCCGTCTCGCTTTCGGAGTCGGATGCGTCATGCACTTCGGTAAAGTCAATATCATTTGGGAAATCTACTGATTCTTAGACGATATCTGAATTGTTGTTGTCTTTGGTGAGGCGTTTCCTCTTGCTTGTGCTCGTTTGTCGGCGATATCCTCTCTTCCGGCGTCCCTGTGTAACGTCAAATAGCTTCTCGACGTACATATGCGATAGCACGGATCGCCGAAACTAATGTTATAATTGAAGGGTGTGGAGTGCGGAACCATCGGTTCAACTCCCGGTTAAAATGTTCGAGAGGTTTGTTAGTTCGAGAGGATTATCAGTTCGAGCAACAAGACTATTCTATAGCCCCTGAACATTGTATGACTTGATTTTCTATCGCTCAATCCATGTTCCAAGAAAATATCCCCAGAACAGTTTCCACTTGCTTCTTGTGTAACGATACCGCCAGCGGCACATCGACTGCGGATTGTGCGCTTGACCCATCGAATGCCCTGTTCGGCACAAAACCAATCACGGTAAGGATGTCAAATAGCCCTTGTTTCATGGCGATGCAAATTTCCACCTCGGGAATATGGTAGAAAGCTTTTATGTGTCGTCGGCCTGCTTGTTTAAAGTGAAACAAGCAGCCGAGTACTTATGAGTTGGGAATTAGCTTTTCAATACCTGGATAAGCGCCAACACGAAGTCGCATACACTTTCGCTGGCTCTACCTGCTCCGAAGTGTCGAGATGAATAAGTTAAAGTACACATCCGTCGCTTAGGAGCTGCACTGCACGTAGTAACGTATCGCTAGCTTAATCGTGCACCATCATGACCATTCACTGCTTGAATTCAGTGGGGACGCATCAGAACGTGCTGTCGAAGAAGAGAGAATCCCCGTTGTACATGAGCAGTTGACGCAGTTCAGGTAGATGGGTCGTAGTTGTGGTTGTGTGGCGCAGTGCAGCGCCTACGAATGACGCGGTGAGGCTTGGAGTGGGGTCGGACTTAGGCTTAGACATGTGGAACTGAAAGAAGCTATGGTTCATTCATTCGACCATTGACAGTGGTGGTACCTCAATGTGTCCAAGCATGTAACCACCGTAATGGTTTTGACGAGCACTGTACACACGTCGAATGACTTGTTCCTGTTTTAGTCCGTGTCGAATCACATTTTTCATTGGGTAAAATTCACAACTTACATTTTTCCAAACGTCATGGGTGGGCTTGGTCAAGTTGAGAGCTGACACATTGTCGACTCGATGCTTGATGGCAGTGGAACAGTCGAGATATCAGTTGCATCTACAAGTGGATGAACGCAAGTGTGTGTGTCACAAGTTTGTAGCCGCTGACGGTCGGAAGTATAGCGATTCGAGCCTTGCAATCTGTTTCGCGTTTCTCGCTGCAACGGTACACGATCTTCGTGTTTGAAGTCCACAATTTCGTGTAGTTGAAGAATTCGTGGTTGCTTGTCGTTGACGATCACCGAGACGAGGTCCTCCGGGTAGGGCCTGTAGTACTATTAGTTGTTTCTCTTCGAGTTTGTCTTGACATCGTCGGCGGCTTAGAAAACTTGCGTTCAAAAGAATTCCCACGTCGAAACGTAGTGGCTGCGATAAAGTTGTCCGGTGGTAATGCAGCAATTATATGTATGCAAATAAGACGCCGAAGACGGTGAATATTTCTGTCGAGACATCCTCAATTCTCTTTTATTCATGGTATGCTCGCAATACTTAGTTTCAGCTACGATGCAACGTCAATGCTGACAAGTTGCTGGCGACCACCTCCTACGCCGATCACGGACGAAGACGGCCACAAGCGTTGCGCGACCCAGTGCACGAGCCGACCAGAATACGACTCGGAAAAGAAGCTTCGTGGCAAAAATGTATAGCGGCTATTGGCATTATGAATACTGGTAGAAATTCTCTACTGCGAGCACTCGATGATATTGCAATAAGTAGTGCAACGGTGATCAGTATCGCAGTAACGTATTTTGTCGTATTTTCAGAAGCCTTTCAAATTTGTTGCTCAGAAGTCGTCCACCAACAGAAAAATCTCAAGCACTCTAGTGGCGCGATTGTTTTAATATTTGGCCACCAACTTTCATTTAAATGCTATCTTTCCGCGGCAAAGACAATGGCTCTACAAGCAAGCTCCTTCTCAATGAGCTGCATTCCTCAAGATATTCGGTTCAACTATGATGTCAGTTGAAGCACACCGGTTTCTTTGGAACGCGGACATGTGACCCAGCCGGTGAAGAGATGCAATTTAGAGGTTACCCGGTAGGTATGATATTGCAATAGTGTTGCAGGTGCTGTCGGTATTGCAGTATTGTAGTGTATAGGTGAGCGGTGTAGTTGCAGTACATATTGTCAGATTTTAAGTTTGTTCCAATGCCCAGCAATGCATTTTTGCCATCCCTCGTATCAAGTGTGACATGATATTTTGATTTACACACTCGGTTGATCTTGTACTATTAGTACAATATGATAGTTTACCGTATTCCTATGCCATAAATGTAGCTTCTTTATAAGAGTCAGTTTGTTTATTATAGCCAGCCTAACTACATAAATAGTACCAGTGCAGAGGGTGCCAGACTGGCATTGCCAGTGTCATTTCGTTGAAATTTGTCGACACTAGACAAACAGACGACTTACTGACATAGTAAGTGGCTAAGTTTCACAAGCTTTGTTCTAACGCTGTATCGCGGGTAATTAGCCTAAATACTATAATAATGAATCCGCACACCGATTTCATATTGGGCGACGCTAACATGCGCACGTGGCCAGCTTAGTTTACAGCTTCCGGGGGAGTTTGCAGATGGTTAACTCTCGTTACAGTACGGGTCGGGGTACGGAATACGTGGTACACAATACTACATATGACACAAACGCGCTTTACCCCCTACCGCTTTTGCAGCTTTTGCATCTTTTAAAGAGAGTGAGTAGTGTACCCAACTCAATGTAGCCATGACGCGAATATGAATTTTCCCTTACCCCAGCAAATATCCGTCTGGACGTACAACGTGTACCGTATACGACCTCGCTGGCAATTCAAAAGAAGCGGGGAAACGGGGAAGGCGCGGCGTCAAATGCCGCAGGATCTGATGGGAGAAGCCGCCCAAGCACCGGCACCGCATGGGGTAAGCCAAGGCGTTAGCGGAAGAGCGTCTAGAGGGACAAGGAAAGGGCGCGATCTCCGCGCCAAGGGAATCAGATAGCACAATCTTCGCGTGTAAACAGACGCATTTCCAGCCGCCGGTGGTCAACACTCAGAACAATTAGTCGACGCGGTGAGTGGTTGGATGATAGCGACGTGGATACGCTCAGCACCACGAGCAGCCAGTCTAAACAGAGCCGCTCCGATCAGTCGGCCTACTCACACGTACAACAAGATTCAAACGATTTGCAGCTGACGATTTCCCCCCTCTTGATGAGATGGAGTTTCAATCCTGGCAGGAGTTCGAGGGATATCTCAAGGAATAAGGGCGCAAAACGTTCCAGGTAAATGATGCAGTTTTTGTATTACCGTAGTGCGCCGTGAACCAAACATCATGCTGTTGTCATTGCCGCGCTGCTGTTGTGCAGTGTTTCAGGTTGCGAACCAACAACAAAGTGGCTGTGCGAAATAACAAGATCAAATCCTCCAATTCAAGCACTCTGTTACTCCCGTATGACTGGGTATATTACGGCAAAACGTTTGTTTGCACCCATGCTGGTGAGTACAAGTCGCGTGGTCAAGGAAAAAGGAAGCGGCAGCATTCGGGAGCACTGGAATGTGAAGCCCAGGTACGGATTTGGGAATGATTTGGTCTAGTTGGTTATGGTTTGGTTTGATTGGGAATCGGTTGGGAACTGATTGTAATAAGTTGGGTATTTATCGCTGTATTCGGTGCTTGCTGCTTTCACAGATCAGTGCGTGTGTACAGGTGCTCGAAGCTACGTTGTCTAGCTTTGTGTTGAGGTGACGTCATCACGCTTGAAACATAATCACCCGCTTAACCCCCACATCTTCAATCAGTATCCGCACAATCGCACGGCTCTCGAGTCGGAGGTGGAGAAGACGGTGCACGAGTTGCACAAGGCTGGCGCCAACAAGAAGCGCATTCTGCAGAACATACATGATCACTCCAAGTGCAATCTGACGATTCACGAGGGCCTCGACCCGGGAACGGCATTGGTACACATCTCGAACTGTCCCTAGCAGTTCAAACAGAAGTGTGGCCCGGACAGAAGCTACTCGGGGTACATCCGCACCCGCGGCTCTCACGGATCGCGTGCTTGAGACAGGGCAAGAGCACCTGGACGATGACCCGCACCGCTTACAAAAAAGCGCTCAGTATGGTCAAGCCGGCGTCAGGGCTGGCAGGTGTAAAGAGCAACAACAGCAAGTGGAGGGAGCATGCCACAGGTGCAGCAGCCGACATCGATTCACTGGCGTGGATAAAGATTCGACGGATAGTCGGCCTGACCCCTTGGGGCGAACAGGTTCTTTTCCGGCTCAAAGACCTTGCATTGTCCTCATTCATTCCAGGAGCGGGGCACATGGGATGTCCGCATCAGCGGTGTCGGACCCGCGGCCCGGTCACATTGCACCACATTTTCTGGAGTTGCCCGGCCGCGTCCAAGTTACGGGTTGTGCTGCTGACACGCTGGAGATCGGCGGGACTGCCCACGGCAAGCTACGAGGAGCAGATCTTTGGGCTCAAGATACCCCACATTCCTGCAGGCATAACGAAAGCAGTAGGGATCATGACAACAGCGTGGCCTGACGCGAAGGTGGCAGAGCTGAACGCCTCAGTGGAAGAGATAGTGGAGGGGTGCTGGAGCCTTGACTGTGCAGCGTATTTTCCCGCGATCTGGCGCTGGAGGGTAGCGTATTTTGATGCAGCTAACGATGTATCTCACCAACACTACACTTCGGGGCTTGATGCAAGGATCCGGAATGGCCACCGCGACATGCGCACGGCATACAAGTGAAGTTGGAGACGTGCTACATGTCCGAGGGGGAAAAGGCGATTTGCATGACGCTCGGGACCCATACCTGGGGAGAGACATCGCTACTCCCGGGGGGAGGATACCTCATTTTCACGGCCGGCACGACCTCCAGACGCTGCAGCAGCAGAATAGGATAGTAGTGGCACGGACGAACATGGCAACTGGGGGCCACGAGATTGTATATGCGTACAGTGCGTCATTCGCTGGACGACACGTAACGAAAATGACAGCGGTATATTAAGGTCTACTGCGAGCCTTCAGCACGTGCTATCGGTACGGGTGGGCTTCAACACACATCATCGGGAGCCACCCACGCGCGCTCACAGCTTTCGTGAAACACACGGCCCCAGACAGGTCGAGGCAGCGGGAGCATACTGGAAAGCCAGACGGGATGCGGATGCCAGTCACATGGAGAGCTGCTATGTGGCTGAACGGGAGTGCAACCGGACTGCACACCGCTTGGCACAGATGGCCGACACTACGGGAGAGGACATGGAGTGGATAGCCCACGAGCTACCGCAGGAAGGATCAAAGTGGGCGGGGTTGTTCACGTCGATCAGCACGGACGTCGAGCACTGGATCCGGCAGAAACACACCGCCTGCTTAACAGAGCCGGTGGCTAGGGAAGTGTAACTTCCGGGGCGGCAGGAGACCCGGTGTCCTTCACGACACCGGACCACCTACAACGCTGCCGCCGGTAGTATTGACAGAGGCAGGACCGGGCATTAGATATCACTAGTACAAACCTATAAAACATTAATGTACCTCACCCTCAAATCAAAAATCTGACGATTCAAGATGCCGTGCGAAAGCTCAAGAACAGTGAGCGGAAAGAAGAGACTAGTGCAGTGCGACTAAAAACATGGATGAGGGGGTTCACATGCGATCCTGGGAACATCGGCCATATCTTTGTCGACAGTGTGCGCAATAAGGTGCGACATCGACAGAAAAAATAAAGTCGAAACCTTGTACTTACAATGCTACTGATATATTTGACTGTAGAAAATGGCTACATGTATCACACTCCAGGCGAAGCATATGGCTATGATGTTTGACAAATTCCCCGCGGTAGTGATGATTGATGCCACTCACGGTACCAACAATTCGAAGTACAAAATCGTCTCGATTATGGCTATGTATTCGTTTGGAAAAGGACAGCATGCAGTGTTGCAGAACGAGCAGAGGCCTACGCTTTTTGACAGCTTTGAATGAGTTTAAGCAGCGCATCCGATGTATCATGATTGACAAAGACTTCACAGAGATTTTGTTTCTCAAAGAAACTTTCACCGACGCTCGGCTACTATGATGTCAGTTTCATGTGATCAAATACTTACAAGAAGAGATTTCATCGGCGGCTTATGGATTCACCGCTTGGCAGAAACAGCAATTACAGGGGTTAGTGAACCTGTTGGTCAACGCCGTGAACATATTAATTACATAAAGTACATGCGGCGCATCATGAACACTGGAAACAGTGGTACGACGAACCGAGGATGTGGTGATGGTTTGAGTGGTAATAATGGTGAGCTGGGATCGAGTTGTGCTGATGTGGAATCGGACTGGACATTCGGGGGCTGCTAGTACTGAGTTGGGCACCTAGTTGGGCGCAGGTGTAGACAATAGCGGTGATATGCCTGAGCACGCTTTCGAGGTCTACTTTGACAAAAACTGGGATTAAGTAGTAGAAGCACGATTCTAAAAAAAGGAACACCCTAAATCTACTATAAATAGATTTTTGAAAAATGGGCGTACAGACCTGGCCAAATGTTGGCACACTTCTATTTTTCCCGCGAATTTGTTGCTACAGTTGCAATTTGTCGATCAAACTTTGACTATTAAAGCGCACGCTAAAATTATTCCGCCAGTCAAAACACGAAGTGAATCCGCTCCATATTAAGTGACTTCCATAGAAGTGCTTGAAAAGGGGGCGGGTCAAAAGGTTGGGACACTTTTATTCACTTAATTTCACATTTGAAAAATGATGCGCACCACACTATCCAACCCAAACTCAGTAGTTAATGGTCTTGCCGTCGCCCTTCAGCACCTCGATGCAGCGCGTCTGCATGGACAACACTAGCTTTTCCAGGTAGCTCACCGGCATCGCCTCCCACTGCTTCTTGATCTCCTGAATTAGGTCCGATTTGTTGAGGTACTGACGCCCTCCTTCGTAAACTTTGTTAGCCAAGTATCCCCAAATATTCTCAAAGGGGTTGAGATCTGGTGACAGTGCAGGTCATGTCATCACCTCCCCAACATGCTCGTCAAGGAACGCCTTGGTCGCTTTTGAGCTTTGTATGCTGGCGTTATCCTGCTGGAAGGTATACTCCGTGCCGAAGCACCGATGAGCAGCAGGCAGTATGTACTCTGAAAGCGTGTAGATGTACGCATGCGAGTCCTGCGTCCCGTCCAGAAAGACAAGAGCGGTGGTGTCGTTCGCCCAGAAGCCACTCCATATCATCACTGAGCCGCCACCATTCTGGTGACTAAAGCGGACCTTCGCCTCGTCCGCCATGCACCTCCAGTAGCACTTGAGTCCGTCAGGGCCATCGAGGTTCTACTTTTCTCGTCCGAGAAAACAGTCGAGCGCCAGTTGGCTTCACCCCAGTCATGGAGCGCCTCCGCCCATTGGATTCGCTTCTCGAGGTGGCCTGCATTAAGCCTCGGGGCCTTGTTCATTGTCACGTACTTGAAGAGCTCCGAGGAGTTCAAGAACTGGTGCACGGTTCGACTCGAAACAATCGGTTCCAGCTTGTCCTTGAGCTTCGTTGAGCTCAGCGTACCCTGGCGTGTAATCTACTTATATAGCACAGTTTTCCCCAGCAGAGACGGAGCGGTGGGACCAATAAAGTCTGCGATGTTACAATGTTCGAACGGGCTACAAATCTGATGCAAAGTACTGAGTTACTGACTAGTAGCATAATTTGTGGCGCAATGCCATTGTTTCTGTTGGCCAAGGAATGATGCCCGAGTGGATCCAGCAGCTTTGAATTGAACTTATCTCCAAGCCTGAGCTGCCCAGCTAAGCGTAGTGAAGATGGAGACCCTTTGACCAAAAGTATGCCGCAGATATTCCCTGGACGATGTGTTTTTGGACTTCGGCGGCATGATGAATTTATGGTGAATGGAGGACGGCAAAACCCACGCCGGTCGTCCCTGCAATATAATACAGTCATTGTGAGCCTTTCATTTACTCTATCTAGCAACGATGCATGCACGTATCCTTCCCGCGGGGCGATGTTCCCTTGGGTATTTCCCCCAAGGTGGACCTTACCGGTGGACCCAACGCCGGCAAACATTATGTGGACCACCTTAATCTGGGCAAAACATAAGTATTTGACGCCAAAGTAGGAGATTGATTGTATCCATGAAGTTCATGGAATGAACACGTACACATGGACATGTACGTCTTCGCAAACACGTACATGTATACGAAGTGGCGCGGATCAGATTGGGGAATGGACATGTACGTCTTCGCAAACACGTACATGTATACGAAGTGGCGCGGATCAGATTGGGGTGCAAGTCTGACGTGCAACAACTATGCAGCTGGCACAACAACGTCAACTGCTTAAATAAGCTCAATTCATTAAAATTAAATATAAAACACTAAAATTACATCGGTCGATATCTTGAGCAGTCAGTTCTGCAACACCGTGATTTCTCTTGAACATGGGGTCGAAAAGTGAGGAATGCGTAAGCCAGACAAGGCAATTCGCAGACACGGACACGTACCTGTACCGATGCCGTATGTGGTGGCCCTCAGGGAGCATAACTTGATTAATGTGGGCTATCTAACGTTTGCCGGCGTTGCGGTCCACCTGGGGGTAACTTCCACTTTGGGGGAAATTACAGCTGACCTGCGGGGAAAATACCCTGTTCCGTTCGCAGTTGACTTAATTCAGTAGAATTCGAGACAGGTCAGATCAAATCCTGCGCACATCCGAACTCGCTGTGGTACATAGCCCGATGCAATTATGTCTTTGCCGTGGAAAAACAGATCATCCTGTCCTAAATGATCCCTCCCTTAAATTATTTCCTGCTATATTTGATATGGTAGAATAGCATCAAAGCTCGGACACTTTTTCCCCAAGGTTTTGAGGTGTTTTCGCTTCCGAAGAATAGCCGATGTCATATCGATCTGATACCGCCGATATGCATCAGATAAATCGATGTCGCCTAAGCGGGAGTGAGCGGGCGCGAGGAGCGTAGCCACATCAAACCCGTGCGGGGAGCCCGCGATGCAGGGCCGCGTGGTATTTGCGGAGGCGGGCCCAGCGACGAGCTCCAGCCAACGGACCCGCTGCGCTCACTCGGAGCTAATTTTCTACTGCGGGGGTCTGGGTGCAACCCCAGTTCGTGACACCCCTTCCGAATCAGGTGGAATCAGACTGTCCGAATTGTCCGAACCTGCTGGTGTCCACCGACTCGGTTCCCAGTCAATTGTATACAAAACCTTGATATCCCAGTCTGCTGTTATATTTGATACCCAAATGGGTCAAACTTGATACTTAAAATGAGGTGAAATAAATTGTAAGAGCCACAGAACGATCGACCAAGACGTGGTTTGTATAAATAATCTAATTGGTGAGGCT